>VZTM01024770.1:0-31075 GCA_013400555.1 Jacana jacana | reverse complement strand
CTGATACGGTTTTGTATAGACTGTATACTTTTTTTTATCCTTTCTTTTATACTTTTTAATTTTTCTTCTTATTGTTTATTGTATTATTATTATTATTCATTAAAGTAGTTTAGTTTTCATCTAAACTCCTGAATCTCTTAATCCTTTCCTCTCCTCTCTTTTCCTTAGTGGGGGGGGGAGAAGGGGTCATCATCTGTCCGATTGGTCAAAACCACGACAATGTCTTATTTAAAATTAAGATTAGGCAGCAATTAACAATTATTTCTCAAATGAAGAGTAAACAGAAAAGCCCTATTGAAACAAGACAAAGCTGTAAGGCTTCTGATAAATTTGCATGTTCTCCAGTTCTTGGCCCATTTGGGCGTTACTGGTAGAAAGAGAAACCTCACAAAAATACTCGTTTTCTCAGAAAGGTGTGTTCTACCATTTAATATAGCTTTAAGGAATACACCCTACCAGCAATTTAGGATTGGTTTTCTCAAAGCGTAACATCACCTCATTTTATACTTTAATATTAAATATTCATACTTTAATATTAAATATTCATACTTTACTTGATATTTTGATATCTGTATTTTCTAAATACTAAAGACTTCAAGACAAACTTCTCTTGAAAGCACATATGAAGGAACTTTACTGCCAAGGGCAGATGCAGAACCCTCTGCAGAGATCTGGATGCTCATCTTTCTCTTGCTTGCAGGTGAGGCTTTTTAACCCCGTCCTGCCAAAAGGTGACAGGGTGCCCTTGGCTCCTCCAAAGAGCCTGGAGCAGAGAAAGAAAATACCAGTAACGGTCCTGTTTGGAGAAAAGTTTCACGGGGGTTTGGGTTGTATTCTGATTCCTGAGTTACCCAGACAGCTGAACCTCGAGGAGGTGAACTGTTTTGGTCGCTCAGCCAAGGTCAATCACTGCCGGAGAATTTGTCGGGTTTCCCTCTCTGGCAGCTGTTGGGAGAGGAGGGAGCCAGCCACGACAATGAGCTAATGAAGCTCATCTGGTACACTAGGTAGAAGAGGTGTGATGCAAGAGTTTGCACATTCAAACTCTACTATTAACTTATGCAAAAGTTGGCTGTGTGTTCTTTCCTGAAGGCGGAGTGAAGACAGATGCTTGCAGCATCATTACTGGGAATAAAATGAGACATCTGACTTGGCTTTTCTGATCATGTGCATCTTTCCTCTTCCTTCCAATGTGACAGGTTGCTCCTGAGGAGCCAGGGGCAGGGGCAGGTAGCACTCCAGGGTTTTTGTCCTCTCATGCATTTTATCAGATTGCTAGAAAGAGTTTGCTCTCGGGTGAGAGCACAGTTTCTGAGTATGTTCAGTGATTTGCAATCCTGCATGTCCCTGACTAGGCTGAGGAGCCCTGTGGTGGTGTGAAACCGCTGTCTGGACCTGTTTGTCCTGGCTGTACATCAGGCTGTAGACCACTTAGCTGTACATCATAAATCACACAGGTGCTCTTTCTCTTATTTACATCAAATCGCTGGATGGTAGTGCTCAGCATCTGACTCTGATTCTGCAAGCTCCCCAGTAGACCATCAGCAAAGCACAGGGAAGCATTTGCAGGGTTTGCTTTCAAACTCAGACCCTGCCCCCATAGCTCATTTCCAGAGGTTCAGCTCACGTTAAGCCATGTCCTCAGCAAAATTCAGGACTCAGCAGTATCCATGCTGGTGTGAGGGCTGGGCTGTCCAGAGAACTCAGCACCTCTGCACTGAACTCTCCTGAAACCACAGGAGTTTTACCTGGTGCTTGAATCAAAGCCGGACTTTTCCTGCCATCTGTCCCTTGGTGTAGGGAATTGCTGGCTTTCATCTCTGCTAATGAAATTCTCATCCCATGTTATCGTCTCGTGTGTCCAGCAATGGTGTCTGCTGCTCTCAGGTCTTCTGGTGCATGAAAAAAAAGTGATTGCTTTTCAAGGGACTCCTCAAACAGCTCAGGGGATTCATATGGCAGAATTAATTTCTCTGTAAATTAAGCCACAAAAATTCTTGCGGCCCTGGGGACTTATTGATACAGTATAAAGTTAGAGATAAGGTCTTTGCCAATGTTCTGTAGTATCAATGCTGTTGTCTATCTTATTTCCTCCTTTATAATCTCTTCTTGTTGGTCTTTTACGTGGAACCAGCATTTTTGTCCTAATTAGACAATTACACATTATGATGCACAAATTTGTTAACCTATGTTCACAAATCTTTTAATTACAGCAGTTGTCTTTGATGTGCAGTTATTATTCAGCTATGGCAGTAAACAATTCAACAGCTAACTGGAAGGAACACATTATTTTCTGAGAGGCATTGTGATTATTTTTCAAATTATTCTTTATCCCCTAGAATACAGACAGAGAATAAACAGAAATAGACAGAGGGAGTCCTTACAGAAACCAAACACCTCATTCCACCATATTGATAGTATTGAAAACAAAGGGTTTTTTCAGCATAAGTAAGTTGGGGTCTTGTCCTTCACAGGCTCCGAATCAGAGTGATGAGAAAGCCTCCTCTAGAGGCAGCAAAAGCATCACCAGCAGGTACTGGATGTATGTCCTTTCACTGTGCTTCCAACATTGTTCACAGCCATACAGCAAGGGGTTTTGCTCATTGCTAAAGTTGGAGTAAAGATTCTACATGCTCAGGTCTCTTAGGCAGCCTTAAAGAGAGTATTTAGCCCTTCTTTTGTCCTTTTCTTGCTCAAGGAAAAAATATTCCCCGTGATGCATTGTTATTAATCTTTCAAGTACTGTCATTAAGCTTCCTTTAATCTTTGTAAGGATTATGTTAATAGTGTCAAGCATTTTTTTTTTCAGTCTGGAGGCACAGCTTCAGGGATCCCTGCTTGGGGTCACCCTTCAGTTGTCTGGATGAGGTGCCCTCCTCCAAAAAGAGCTTTTGATGACTCTACACCTATCCCACCACAGCAATCTTTACTTGGGGAAGGATACTTGAAAGTAACCTCCCTTCTGTTCTCACATTTTTCTGAGCATCTCTGCTCTTATTCAAGTAATGGTGATGCTCAGTGGATCCCTTCTTGCAGCCCATGGGTGTCTAAGGGTGTCCTTGCAGTGGATGCTCTGAGCAGCAGGAAGGGAGGCTGTGTTGGTGCAGTCACCAACCCCCCCACCCCCAGCTGGCTGCTGCTCCATCAAACCCCTCCAGCACATTGCACCCTGACTCACTGCAGCCATGAAACAGCAAGTCCTCAGCAGCCGCTCATCTCCCCCTTCCCTCCCTCAGGAAGGCATTGCATGATCTGAGCTTTTAAGGAGACCAGCCATCTAAAACTCTAGCTTGTCGAGATTAGAAGTTACAGATTTTGTCAGGTTTTCTTCATAAATATTTGCCAGACGCAGGGGCCAGATCCAAATCTTTGGATTCTCGGCTTTCCCAGACCTGAGAAAGGTTTTTCTCTTGACTTTGTATCCCTCAGAAGAGCAGCAGCCACTGAGGCCTCTAATGAGAATAGGGGAGAGTGTAACCATGCCATGTCTTCTCATACCAGAAGATACTATTTTTCAATAGACTATTCTTGGCCCAAACCGTTTCCCAACACTCACGCATCCTCTCTGCTGGCAGTAGAAAGCAGTAGCTGCTATTGAGAACACGAAAGTGTTGGCTTCCAAAGAGGAATCAGCTCCCCCTCCTCGTTCCTGGCAGATGATTTCCTAACCCCTTCTTAAAGAGCTGTAATGACAGAGGTGTTACTCCCTCTCCAGCAGCCTCTTCCAGTGCTGAACCCTCCCTTCCCTCGAATCATTTTTTCTAATATGTAATCTGTGTCACCTCTACGACAATTTAGGGCCGTTTATTGCCCTACCTAGTTTCCTGGAAAAGAGGAGCACAGTAGCGCAGAGAAGAAGGGAAGCCAGCCGCTCTGTTTCCTGGGTTTCGGTAGTTTTCAGCTGGTTTCATTTCTCATACGTGTTCTCTGGTTTCCACTCCATAAAACCCAGCAGCAAACGCGCCACGGTGACACGATCGGCGAGAACTTAGAGGGTTCATTTTGTCGCAGTTTTAAAATGTCAGATTAAGTTGCGCAGTCACATTAGTACTGTTAGCTTTAATATACTCGATGCCTAATCTGCCAGGGCTTCTTTATTGACAGGCTGCATCTCCATTTGAGCTTGAATTAATTTGTGCATAAAATGTTAGCAATGACAGCTGAAAAGAGGTCTATTGCTCTTTAAATTTTTGATGGGAGACAAGCATTCTGTCATTTGTGATAGCATTTTATGTAATCCAACATAACAACTTGATAGTCTGATATAACAATATTCCAGCTTCCTCACTACCATTTTAAAGAGATACTCACTCTGTACGAGCTGCTACTACACACAATAAAATCAGCACTGACAGCTGGAAGCAGAGTCATGCTTCTCTTTAAAATTCCTAGCAAAACTCTCTCATTTTATTGATTTAGTGGGGGTGGGGTGGGGGTGGACATCTTTGTCCAAAATCCCTGGAGAAATTGGGGTGGTTTGGAAAGTCATTTCAGGATGCAGGTGCCTCATGAGGCACTGTCTGCAAATTTGGTAGAGTGTGATTGTGCTCTGCCCTGAATCACAGGAGGGGCCCTTCAAAGACTGATCTCTGCACGCTGCAATTTCAGCTCTGTCTTCCGGGTTCTTCTGTCACTGTTGGCTTCCCTGCCAACTTCTTAGGTCCTGCTAGTCAGGCCTTGAGTGGGTCATTCATAGGCTCTCGCTCCCTTCCTTTGTTATAAAAAAAACAGGAGAGAGGGATAATCACCATCAGCAGCTTTTGGTACACTGCCAGAAGGGGAATGCTTCTGCCATCTCGTAGGGATGTCATGTACTGCTCCTCCAGCCCGTACTGTGCCTCTTCACGGTTGATGATCCCTGCCTTCACTTTCGTGGGAATTGTTGTGCTAATACACACAGCAAATATTTTGACCACTATCGGTTTATTAATTGAATTGTGACTTTTTGGATTGCAGTATCTTAACTGCTTGTGGTCAAGCAATTCAGAAATTAACTCCGAGCCAGTTCTTACAAGAAGATCAATACACAGGATAAAAGATCTCCATTGGATTATGAACAGTTCATGTCCTAAAGAAATATCTACTCTCCTTTTTCTTCAAGTAGACTTGATTTTCACCCCTTTATACCTCTTTTGTGCTAGTATAATTGATTGAAGTCAACGAAAATCAAGTGGAGCAGTTCAGTTTAAATTAGCTGAGCCGCACCAGCTTGAAACTGGTACGGCAGTGAGGACCAGTGATGGCTGACACAGTGTCACCCTCTTTGTCAGTAACATCAAGGATCAGTTTATTTTTTTCACATACTCCACTGCACACTCTAACAACATCAGTAAACAACCAATTGACACAGAGTTACCCAACCAAGGAGCACATTTTAATATTACACCATATGTTGCTGAAGGAGCTGCCAGACAAAACTTATAGGTAGCTGGATACCAGGCCCAGACTTAAACAGCTGAGGCGCATATATTTTAAGGCACAGACTTGTCAAGGAGACTGTACTTCACCTGATTTCTGCCTGGCAGAGAGCATTGTGATAACCCCAGCTGACCTTTGGCAAAAAATAAATAAATAAAAGGAATCCCAGAATTTCACATGGTGTGTTTTACACTACTGTTTGAAGTTTTATTCCTGTTCGTGCATGTTATGGCATTACCTTCTTTTCTGGTTAAATCTTTCCTTCACTGTCATTACAAAATAGAATCACGGAATGGTTTTGGTTGGAGGGACTTTAAAGACAGTCTCGTTCCAAATCCCCTGCCCTGGGCAGGGACATCTCCCACCAGACCAGATGGTCCAAGCCCCAGCCAGCCTGGCACAGCCACAGTTTCATCTGGGCAACCTGGGCCAGGGTCTCACCACCCTCACAGCAAAGAAGTTCTTCCCCTGATCTCATCTCAATCCCCTCTCTTTCAGGTAGAGTAAATTAAGAAATAGTATTCTCTTAACCGGATAATACAGATGTTTATATAGCACTACCCATGCAAGTAGAATCATAGAATCATGGAATACTGCCAAGTCCACCACTAAATCATGTCCCTAAGTGCCACATTCAGAGAAAAATCCAATTCAGGCTGGTGCTCTGACAATAGTGAATTACTGGTTGCCCCACAGCTCCTCTTGGCTCTGGAGGAGTGTTTCTCCTGGAGCACTGTTCCTCCAGGAACGCTTGCTAAGCAGGGATTTGGTGTGGAAACTATTTGGGCTCAGGCAGCAGGACGTGTCTTTTTGAATCTCCATGAGCTAAATTGCTTAAGTACAGCCCAGCGAGGGCCATTACATTAAAACGATCTCTCTATTTTAAATGTCAAGAACAAGGCCTTTTTGGGAAGATCAATAGAAGCAGAGGAAGAAGTATTTCCACTTCTGCATTTTTCATTCATCATCATCCTTGTTTGTGAGCCTGCCCCGAGCCAAGCAGAGGGAACACCCCACTGCTATCCGTCTTGTAACTCCTCTGAGTTGCGAACCTGGGTGGGATGGTGGCTGGAGGAGCAGATGGGTTTGTACTGAGAAGAGGCTCTCTGGGATGGAGGAACTGGAGATGGGGATGGAAAGCTCTTCAGCTGAGAATGGGAGCTCTGGGCAGGGGTGCAAGCCTGGCTTGTGGTGAAAACCCAGTGCACTAAGATACTAAGGGCAGATCTTTTTTTTTGCCATAATTTGTCGTTGCTGTTGCTATTAAAATATAAAATAGGAAAGCAGAGTGGAGGAAGCAAGTCAGGAGAGCTATAAACATGCAGTGACTCCAGCCTGGAATCTTCCTTTCTCCTAATGAGGCATGAAACATGGTTTTTGTAATGCACAGCTCACTAATGGATTAAGTAGGACGGCTTATCTTCCCACAGAAAACGAAGTGGCAATGGGGAATTAAGGTAAGTGCACAAGTTTGTTTAAAAAAAAGTAAAATAAAACCAGTTAGGGGCAAAAAAAAATATGTTAGGAAAATGCTGAATGGCGTGTAGCCTTACTGACGCTTAAAAGACTGGTGCTCTGCTCATGACATCAGAGCAAATCCACTATCACCAGCTCCAGTTATGGGCAAACTTCATTTCACAGAAGGGACATCCTCTGCCTCGCCTAACGGCCACTGTCCGTTCTACTCCTAACCACCTTAGCCACTTGTGTGAGGCAAGTAGGAGATGCTTTTTGACCGATGCAACCACCTTTAACAGCAGCTAAGAGATATGAGAGAGGCCAAAGATATGTATTTAACTGTAATAAGCTTTTAATAGCTCCTAACATACTTTTTCAACGAGAACTTAATTCAGAATGTCAAATAAATGGAGTGATTAATGCGATTTCATGTCTCTTACCATGTATCAGAGCCAGGCTCCAATGGGACAGCCGTTTCATGTTGGATGCCTTTGCATTGTCATAGGTTACTTGGAATGCTGGTGTTTTAGGTCTCATTTATGCCATATTCTTTCAGTAAACACACATAAACTCTGAAGATCTTAATTAGAGCCTTCAGAAAAATCCAATATGCTATAATTCTTCCGCTGAGGTCTTTATGGAAAACAAGCAACATATTTCAAATGCAACGGCAACAAATAAACAAGTGTGCGTAGCCCCAGTATATAGACCTGGTGTGTACACAATCACACTTCCCTAATATGCTTGCTTAGACTTTACAATCTGTTTATTAATTCGTGAATAGACTTGATATGCCCTGTGGAAAAAAAACAGTAAAATAATATCTCTCAGTTGGCTTCACTGTTAGCACGCCTCTAATTAACTAATGTACACCTCCACTTACTATTAAACAGTTTCATGATTCTTAACACCAGTGTTGTTAGGTGCCAGCCATAAAAATTTTTAACAGCTCTCCTGTTACCACTTTACTCCTAAGTGTATGAAAGTGGCTTTACATATTTGACCTTTCACTTCCCTGCTCCCACGTTTGTAACCCTTCTTCCCCACGGCAGCGAGGAGCTGCCACATGGAGTTTCTCACGGCTGGTGAGGATGCTGCTCAGCACAGCGCTGGTTTCCACTGACACCACTGGGGACAGAGTCTTTATGTGCTTACCCCAAGACTGCAAGAAAGGTCTTGATTTTGCGAGTAGGGCACAGCGAAGGCTATGAGAGATGCTACGGCAGCACCTTTCAGAGATCAGCTGGCATCAGGAGGCAGGAGAGGTAGGTGCCTGTCTCTTCTCACAGTTAATTAGCGATAGAACGAGAGGGAATGGCTTCAAGCTGCAGCAGGGTGGGTTTAGCCTGAGCATTAGGAAAGTATTTTTCCCAGCAAGAGTGGTCAGACACTGGAAATGGCTGCCCAGTGAGGGGGTTGAGTCCCTGTCCCTGACTGTGTTTCAGAGTCGATTACATGGTGTAGGGAGAACTTAGTAGAATGGGGCTGATGGTTGGACTGGATGATCCCAAGGGTCCTTTCCAGCCTGAATAATTCTGTGATTCTAAAAGAGCTCCATACCCCATTAAGTCCAAATGCAAAACTTTAGCCAGTCCACAGTCCTAACACCCAGTGATCAGCAGGAAGGAAAGAGGCACTCCATGGGATTATATTCCTCTTTGAAGATAAGCAGGATAATGTCCTCAGCTGTAGTTCAGGAGGCTGTCAAATCTACATTTGAGCAACACCTAGCAATTATGGAGAGCATCAAGAGTCGGACGGCATCAGTCCATAGATCACAACTGCAAAGTGATGATCCAGCCCAACGCTGAATCAGTAACAAAAAAACCCCAAAACAGCTACTTGGAGGCAAAGATGGCCATGTCTTGAACAGCTCCTGGGCACCAGGTTGTAACTGGAAGTCAGTCAACCAAGCAGTGCCAAGGCTATAGCAGGTTTCTGTGGTTGATGGACCTGGCTGAGGCAACAGTGTGGAGGGGCATGGCTTTGGACCACGATCATTACATTTATTTTCCTCTTACAACTCACAGATAATGAACATTATAATTTTTGCCCAGGGCAAAGAAAACAGATCTATGCCCTGTCCAAAAAGAAAGGACAGGCAGATAAACCATTCCTTCTGACACTTCTGATGCCAGTTACCCGCTGAAGGGCACTAGCAATTCACGTCTGGATCATGCATAAGACATACAAGAATCTGATCTCTAAATCCATCGCTGCGCAGTCCAACTGAGAAGGTCAGTGCAAGGATCACCTTGCTCAGGATCCTGCCTGTGATTCTGCCAAGCAGGAGACGCTGCGAGCAGCAAGGGGAAGGTGCAGCTTGGCCCTTTCTCACTGGCCCTTCCCCAGGCATCAGACCTCCTCAGGCAGACACTGCACAACTGCAGCAGCAGCCAGTGGATCTCTATATGTATCTCACTTCTCTGGGAAATCCTTTGTAACATCCCATGGCTGGGAACTTCGCAGCTTAACAATGAGAGTGTGAGAAAACACCTTCTCTTTTCAGCAGTGATGAAGTCTGGCAGGAGCTGAAAACACTTGAAATTAGATCCTCAAAGGCAGCAAAAGAGCATCCTGCTACCCCAAGGAGCAGTGCCTGGCACTCTGGGCAAAATATGTGAATGGTTTATGGCAGCTCCGCGCAAAATCCCTCATCCCAGGAGCTATCAAGCCTGACTACATAGTACATGTGTTGGATGCTCCCTGAACCCTATGGAGTGTTCTTGTGGCATTAAAACAATTTTTCCTGCATGGTTTTCATGGCCTAACACGAGGGGAGGTTAGTGTCACAGCACCTGGCTTGACCCTGGATGAATTTGTTGCCTGTAGGAGGGCTGAGTGGCATGAGAAGAGCCGGTGCTGGTACAGACCTTTTTATGCTGCCAACCAGAGCTGCTCCCCAGAACCAGTTGTCCTCTGAACCATAGGTTTGTCTTAGTGAAGAAGCTCCTGCCTCTGTAGGAGAATCAGCTCATGGGGACTAAGATGCAGAGTGCGGATGATTCAGGGACTCACGCTGATGAGAAAATGAGGGCACAAAAAGAATCAGCAGCATAGATCCACCCAGATAGGTCCATTGGGATTCCTTGGAGGTCACTGGAATAATCTGTGGTAGCTGGGAGGTGTAGTTGTTTGTAGGCAATTGCAGGTGTCATCAATCCAGCAGAACCCACTGCTAAATCATGCAGGTCAATAGTTCAAATTCAAAGCGCATCTAGCAGCTACAGCTTGGAAGTTAACTCTTGTCCTTAAAAGCCAGTTCCTAATGTAGGATTTCGTTGATTCAATTGCTGTGTCCCTGCATTGCTGCTATCCATAGAGGAGAAGTGTGCCTAATGGGGGAGAAGGGTAATCTCATTTGATATGAAATTATATTCGTGACAGCTTTTTCCTGTGACTGCTCAAAGGGCTGGGCAGGTTGGATGGTGTTTTCATGGTAGTTATTAAGCTAAAAGTAAATAACCAAAGGAGTAAATGTCAGCGGGGTATGGGCAATGGGGAGCAGGGAGAGGGGAGCGGTGTGAGGAGGAGCACGTGGAGGGTGACCAGCACCACCCGCCTGGCACACAGATGAAAACCCCTGAGGAGAGAAAAGAGCAACCATCACACAGCTAGTCATTTTTAGTCTGTTGCCTTTCTTCACGTGAGACTTTCACCAAATATATGGCAGCTCCATAGCGTTGAATATGTACACCTTGACCTTATAAACAGCCCTGCAGCAGATCACTGGCAGTTTTCTGAAACAGGAGCTCATTATTTGGTGCTTCATCACATAGCGCCAGTGCTGAAGGCCCAGCAAGATGAGCAGAAAGCGCCAGTAATGATGCCTCTAGTCTCACTCAAACTCAAGCCCAGGAGTGTGTGTGCACTGATAAGGGCTGGTGCAGATGCTTCCGGACAGTCAGGGCCCTCTGACCCTCTCAGGGCTGCTAGAGGTCTGAACTAGTTCAGAGAGGATTCCCCTGCTCGCTTTGCAGCTGTGAATGAACCATAAGAAAAATGCTCCAAGTGCAGAAGAGGAAAAACCGCAGCTCTTGGGTCCACGGGCTGACGCTTTCCTTGTTCCTGCTGTCAGCACACAGCACCGATACTCTCATTTAGCTAAATAGAGCAATAATTAGCTACTGCTGCTTGAAAGCAGTAATAAAGTACATTATTTTTGTGTTTTATCACTTACAGGTAGTAATAAAATAAAATAACATAAACTAATGGTGTAGAGGAAATGACAGGGGCAGAACCTGCTTTGCACATTAAGGTACACTAAGGAGTGGGAAATTACACTTCTTCTGGTCCTTAAGTGCTCGTGGGAATAGGGTGCTTTGTGAACCCTGAACCCAGGCTGACCTTTGTCTTGAGGCCGGAGTGTGCTGGCAGGTTATTTGTGACGCTGAGCTGCAGCTAGTGATGGAGCAGCCAGGTTTGCTTGTAGGTTTGGTTTTGCAGAGCTCTGAAATGAACTGTTCTATTGCAGGAAGATGGTGAGCAGCCAAAAAAACTGAATCACAAGCCTGGTGTTCCCTTGGTGCTCCCCTCCTTCCCAAACAGTCTTGTCCTTTCTCAGGCACCTCTGAATGCCCAATCAAATGCAAATGTCGATAAATGTCGTGTTTACCTCTGCACAGAAAGGAGACTCTGTTTGTAAGGGAGGTCCCATCTTCTCTTTCTCCCACTATTTCTGTCTCCTCCTGCTCACTTTGTGCTGGTTCTGTGGTTAACAGACCCATTCTGCAGATTGACTTATCTTGCTCCAATAGTAAAAAAACAGTCCAGCAAATAAAAACTCAGTAGATTTCTTCTGGCTAATGCCTTAATATGACCCAGAGAGGTTGCAAGGACCACCAGAGCTGGTGCGGGGGAGCATCAGAGACCACTCGCCAAGGTGAACTGTATCTCTGGTTTTCCCCTCTATTGATTGCAGCAGTCAAGGAAGGAAAACCCATTTTTCTATTCCGTTTCCAAGATTACCATCTGGCTAAAGGCAGAAAAAAGCTGTAAAACGGTGGCAGAGCCGCTCACCAGCATGTGGAGGGGACAGCCTGGTGTCCAGAGTCTCTTTGTGCCACCACAGTGAATGCTGCCAAGTCCAACCCTGTGCGTGCAGCCACTTTGCCAACACACTCTGTACCTTCAGACACAGCTGGATGAGGATTTGCTGCAGCCCCCATCAAGCTCACAAAGAACCCATTGCAGCAGTTGCTGCCTGCCCCTCTTGTTGGGCTCAAAGAGGTCAGCTCCAGTCTTTGGTTCCTATTTGGAAAAGCACACGGAATAAGAGTTGTGGAAGACATTATTTTTAAAATGTTAATTATTGGCAGGGAATCACAGATATCTGAAGAGGAACAAATTAGGATTATTCCCTGGGCCCCCATTCCTTCAAGGGTTTTTCATGTACTACATGAAAGCAGAGCTGGTTGTGCTCTAAATCATATGTACCTGTGCTGAAATATCACTGAATTAATTCCCTGTTCTGGGAACGGTCATGTAAATGGACACTGAGTATCCAGTCTTTGCCATGACCTGACATTTCTCTCCAGTCATCACACACCCTCCCAGCAGCACCCCGGCAAAACGAGTTATTCTGTTCATGTTCCTCCAGCAGCATCCACTTGGGAGAATTATACCCTGGTACTTACAGAGGACCACACTGTCGTGCTGTAAATTAAAGCTGAATTATCTCCACAAAGTGGAACCCTTCAAGGCAAAAAGAGATGGGAGTGCTCAGGTAGGTTAACAGGAATGATTACTTTTGCTCCTCCCTGATAAATCAGCTGGATGTGACATTGCAGGCTATGAGAAGCCCTTTATGGTGCTGAGGGGTGTCAAACTAAGTGCATGCACAGAAAAGGATCTGTTAAAATGCTCTGGGTTATGACCAAGTCTCTGAAATAAAAGGAGATGGGGTCTATGTGCTGCATCCTAAAACAGGGCTTGGACCATACTGAACAGCTCCATGGGGGAACCTCCTCTGCTTCATCACCAAAATCACATCAGTCGCACCATGTGGTGGAACAAGCTGAGCTTATCCCAGGCCAAGCAGAAAGGCAACTTTGAGCTGAAGAGCATCAGAATTACACGAGGAACATATCTGCAGGGCACAGAAGGTCTGGATTAGGGTATTTATGGTTTTCCAAGGCTAATTTTACAAGCAGAGCCAGCCAGACAGAGAGCCTTTAAAGCACAGTGTAACCCCAAAAGGCCCAAAGCAATTAAAAGCTGGATGGAGAGCACACAGCTGTTTTTCGGATGGGAGGCTGCCACTTTGAAACAGAGGTGGAAGTGTCCCTCAGCCCTGCTTGGACAGGGGTTTCAGGCTCTGCTGGTTTTCAGCAGAGACACGGCATCGAGCAGGAGACAGTGGCGAGCTTCCTGCCCCATGTAAGTACCTCACTAGTGAAAGAAGCTGAGCCCACCAGCTCCATCGGCCATGGCACCAACTAGTCTCTCAGCACAAGAAACTTGCTTCCGATTTCAGCTGGTGGTGAAGATCTCTGCCCTGCTCCAACCCAGGCATCCCCAGCACCGGCCGTGTTTGCCTTCCACTGGGAGTAGGTGCTTCCTGGGATTTGTGCTGTGGCTTTAATTACAGGCTTCGATAGGAAATGTTCCCGCATATCCACTCAAACAGTGTTTTACTTCCACCCCTTCCAGCCCTTCTTGGTATCAAGATGCCAAACTACAATGGGGGAATTTTTTTTTCCATATTTTTCCGGTGCTTCTTCCAGTAGCACATAAAACAAATTAGCTACTTAGGCCATTATTAGGCACTTATGGCCTTTTGATGTTTATGATTTATAACAGCAATTTGCACTTAGGTAGCGCGCTTCAGCTGTGGCTAATATGGCAATGATTTGCATTGCAGTCGTGTCTTCCCTCTGCAGCTCCTGGAGAGCTTCCTCAGGTTGTGCTGGGTCTGGCAGCACGGAGCTCCTCTGGGGTGCCAAGTCCTTTGCCACTGGACACATGTCTGTATCCCCTATATCAGCAGCCATACTCAGAGCCAGAACGGCTGACCAGGTACTAAGAGCCACACAAGAAGAACGTGCTGAAGAATGGGCTCTGCTGTCCACAGGAGCTGGTTCAGGGCTCTTGGCTATCTCACCGCCTGTTAGGCACAGCAGATCATCCCTTAGCTGATGCTTATTTCCCAGTAGAAATAGAGTGTATTTGTGAAAAACAACCTTATTTCTTCCTGTGGGCAAATGCATTGCTTCTGGCCAGGGCTGGGTAGAGTGAATGCCTCCTATGCATCCCTACAGCCACACTGGGCTGCATAAGAAAGAGCAGAGCCAGCAGGCCAAGTGGGATGACTCGATGAGTGGGGGATGATTTGTCTGGGCCTGGTTCCCCCAGCTGAGAGATGGGTACATCCTTGCTTTTCTTCACAAGGATGCCCTCACAGGGTTTTTCGTGGGGTTTTAAGTATGAGTTTTTATCTGAAAAGCAAAGCCATCTGGAATTCACTGCAGAGGATGAGAGGGAAGGGTAGATTTGGGATGGAGGGTGCTGGACCTGGGGCTGTTCCTGCTGCTGTCCCCATATGAGATGGAGAGTAGTGAGTTCCTACACAAGCCATGGAGAAATGTCTCAATGCTCTCCTTTGACTCACAGCTGCCCCGCTCTTACCTCCTGCTCACCCCCTTGGCTGCCTTCCCTCCTGGCATGGGGAGATGCTTGGAGACAGAAGAAATAAAGGTGCTCTAAGCCAGTTTGCCAGGATACAGGTCTGATGAAAACTGTTTATGATGCAAATCTGTGAACATGCCCTATTTCTTGGGGATGTTTTAGAAAATTAAACATGCTATCGACTCAAAAGTTTACCTTTATGCAAATCAAAATGTCAACATCTGGCAGGAGCACTCGTGGATTTTTTTTCAGCCTGTCTGTAGCAAGGGTCTGCCTTCTATATTTATTTTTTTTTTCCCAGACACTCATAGGCACGCTAAGCATATCCTGAAGTAATTTTCCTAGTAAAGGCAAGTGTAGAGCACTAAGCGTTAAATGCTCTTTCAAAGCCACCAGGAATATCACTGTTTACTTGTTTTCCGGTCTGTAACAGATGCTGGCATTCAACATTTAGAGTGCCTCCGGAAAAAATAAAGAGAAGGGGGTGAAAAAAAAAATAAAATAGCCACGACAAGGTTAGCAAATGACAGTTATCTGTAAAGCTTTTCCTCCCTCCACCCCTTCCCCAGTGAAGCTGCTCTTTATGAATGAGTGACTGCTGCCTCCTTGAGCACTGAGACTGTAGCCTGCGAGTGGGGAGGACGCTGTGGCACAGCCTGATGGGCAAAGCTCATTTAGAGCCACGGAGTGAGGAGCAGCTCTGCAATGAGTGGTGTGACTGTCAGACCCAACCCACACTGATGACCTTTGGCAGGCTTTAAAGTGTAATTAGGAGGGTATTGGTAGTGGTTGGTACATGTCTGGAACAAGTCTTCTGCTCACTTGCACTGGCAAATCACTCAAATGATATAACTCTGGTGAGTTTAAGGGAGATTTAAGAGAGATCTAGGAATATGCATATTCACCCAAACACACATTGGAGAATCCAGTGTTAAGCTCTCTAAGTTATAAATTTTATCTGTTACCATCACAACTTTGTGGTGGCTGAGCCTGAATGGGAGACACAAAGATGTCCCAAGACACCCCAACTTGCCCAGCGTGGGCTTTCTCCTTTCCCCTGTGGCAGCAGGGCTCCCCAAGATTTCCCCTTAAACCACATTTGCAGTCTGACAATATAATATGTAAGACTTTGGTGCTGTTTTCTTGCCACAAAGAGTGGCTGGGCCATGGCACAGCTGTTCTCCTATTTCATATTAATCACCACGAGGCTCTTCCCCCTGGATTTCTCCTTGGGAGAGCCCTGCTGTTGGCCCGCTTAGCTCTCGGTGATGCTACAGGCAGGGACCTCTTCCCACAACGCTGGGCTAGAAATATATTCAAGCTGGTGGAAAACATGAGCGAATGCAGCGCTTTTGCAATGCCTGGCTTGAAGCACCCTGAGAAACAGACATGCACATAAACAAAATCTATTGCGTCTTCTGCTTTTTGGAGTCAAGCGCTATGCTGGGAAAACATTGCCTCTTCATCAAGTTTTATCTCTTGCAATCAATTCATTGGGCCAACCAAACAAGAAGCTGTAGAAAAAAAGACTCAGATTTTCCCAGGTTTTGCTTTCAGAGCTGGCAAACCCTCCCCAGTGCTCCAACGCCAGGTTTCTGAGCGAGCCTGGGAAAATGCAAACCCAGTGGGACCCAGCAGAGCCCGGGTGCTCCCTCCTCCCACCAAGCATATCCCAAGCCTTCCCACAGGGTGACACGCATACCCCTGCCAGTGCTGCTGGGGGATGATGATGCCAGCCCTGATGCTGTCCCCATGTTATGTGTCAGTGCAAGGTTTAGAGCAGAAGCACCAGGCAGGAGTGAAAACAACACTGCAAAGGCACCAAGGCTTAAAGACTGGGGTTTTGGTAGCAGAAAGTGTAGTTTTCCCCTCTTGGCTATAAATCTATAGGTTACATTCTTTTCATTGCCACAAGGAAAACTCTCTTTTATAAAAAAGGGGAAGAGTGGAGAGAGCTGATGTGGGAATATTACTTTTTATGGAGGCTGGGAGACGTGGCACAGTCTGGAAGCCTTTGGGCTAGCTTAGAAATTATTCTGACTTTATTCAGACACAAAAAATGCTCTCAATGCTAGTTGACTGGCTCTGGTCAATGGGAAAGTGCTCACCTCATGAGGCAAAAAGGACTGGTTCGCTGGGGATCAGAGGGTGGTTTGGTGAGCATCCTTGACCACAAGTGCCGTCTGGTCAACAAGGGTCTCTCCAGATGATGCTTGTCAACCCCAGGTGCCACAGCTTCACTGGACCATCCTGCGCAGCTTTGGCAGTGAAAGCTGACCCAGGGGGACACAGAAGAAGCCAAACACCAATGATACCCATTGTCAAAGAAATACATCACAGCACACAAAGCCTTGTTGCCAGACGCACCTTAGGCTGGCCACGGCCAAGGAGCTGGAGGGCTGGCCCCGTCACCACAGAGCTGCTGAAAATATTACAGATCCAGATAGATGATGAGGACAATCGTCAGCCCGAGCCACAAGAGAGGATATTGTGGAGCTGGCAGGGAGTGCAGCCATGCGTGCCAGGCTCCTTTGTCACTCTGCTGCCGTTCAGGGGAAGGAGAGAAGCCAACAAAGGCTCATCGAGGAAAGAATGATCTCTCTATGCGTGAAATGCAGTCTGGGATGGGCTAATGGGATTCCAATGCAACTTGTACCGGCACACAGAATAGAAAGCGTGCCGGGAGGGATCCTTAAAATACATCATTGGAGATATCGTGGATGTTTCATTTAAAGGGGACGTGGAAGAAGGGGGCAGCTCATGGAGAGGAGCAGGAAAGTCAGAGAAGAAGGAAGCATCGGGGAATTTTATCATGCAGAAATTATATCCCAGAATAAAGTCTCTTGCAAAAGACAGGCAGTTACCCTGTGAAACCCATCATTCATGCCCATCTCATGGGCAATGAGCGACAGGACAAGAGGGAATGGCTGCAAGCTGCAGCAGGGGAGGGTTAGGCTGGACATTAGGAAAAAATTTTTCACGGAGAGAGTGGTCAGTCAGTGGAATCAGCTGCCCAGGGAGGTGGTGGAGTCTCCCTCCCTGACTGTGTTTAAGAGTAGATTAGATGTGGTGTTGAGGGATCTAGTGTAGGGGAGAACTTGTAGAATAGGGCTGATGGTTGGACTTGATGATCCCAGGGGTCTCTTCCAACCTAAATGATTCTATGATTCTATGATTCTGCATTGTGCCATGGTTAAAATTGGAATCTTAAAAGTTTACCTGTCTTTTAGGAATCAGACTTGGACACACCTTAGACTTACTCTCTTTCGGGCTTGTATCTAAATCACTCAGAGAAAGTGAGTTTTCCCTCCATATTTGATAGTGCTTTTAAACAGGACCATGAATGTGCAAATCTTGGGACTGTCATGATCTCAAAAGGACTGCAATGAATTTGCTATTTAGTTTCAAGCAAGGAGACACTCTGTGCCACACAGCTTTGTATAGTCGGGCTCCGTCCTAGATTTACAACCCTTAATTTGCTCTATGCGCAGGCTAAACAGGATACTATTTACACCGTCGTAGAAATCCTAGTGTTCCAGGTTTCCAAGTTAGCAAAGCACTTAAGTGTGTGCTTAGCGTCAGGACTACCACATCAAGCACACACTTATGTTCCCTTGACTTAACGGAGATTAGCGTGTACGCTGATAACTGGAAAGGTTTGAAAGAGATTTATGCAGTTGCCTGATCTTAAGATTATGTCAACAGGTTCTGCGGAGCAGGAGACAGAACTGACCATGTGATTCAAATTAAGCATGTGCTCAAGTTACTTGCTGAAATCAAGGCCTTATTTTGTTATTACAAGGCAGCAATGGGCATTGTCTCTTCAGTTAAGACCCCAAATAGCAGGAAGCCAGCACCAAGCCCAGGAGGAGGCTTATGGGGAGTGGGTCAGGGTACCAACTCCAGCCAGAGGATGCTGAATACAAAAGCTCTGCAGGAAGCTCTCCTATTCAACTGGTTTAATCCCTCTAGGAAAAACCTCCTCTCTCTACAACCATGCTAGAAGCTGATTCAGACCGTTTTTGTCCCTTTCCAAAGCTCCAGCCTGGCTTATCTTGCATTCTCCTGTCCATAAGTTCTATAACATCTTGGGTAATTAATACATAATAAGTTCTAATAGTCTCATCTTGTAATAAATTTTACCACAGACATAAAATTCACATTTAAACGTATTTAGACAGTGCCATAAAGACATCAGCCTTCTTTGCTCAAGTTTGCCAAGTGGGAGAGAGAGCTGCATGCATCAGCTTCCCTGGTTTACCTCTCTGAGTGTTTCTTTTTCGGTTGTTGATTTATTTTTGTGTTTATGAATGGCTTCAAGTAGAGACAGCAAATACCAGAGTACTTCTTACCAGCATTCTGCAACATTTGGTTTAGAAACAAGCTGTTATATGAGCCATAAAATGCAAGAAGCCTCGTGACCCCTCACCTTCTCTTGTGGGATCTCTTGGAAGTTTAATAAAAGAGGAAGTTGGCAGCCTTTCTCTTGCTGAGAAAGTTAATGCCACCTCACTTCTCGGCCTGTCTACTTATTCTCATGACATAAGAAGTGGACATGTGTGAGCATCCCTATCTCTCTGTCAAATTTAGTTTCTTGAAGCAGACAGACACAGCATGTGGTATCCCTGGGTTTGTTTTCTCAAGGAACTGGGCTGATTGATAGACAGAAGATGTTGCTGGTTGAGAATTGGACTAGTAAACAGGCAGAAAGAAGGTGGCTCCAGTTGAAGGAGAAGGGGTGGTTTGACTTGCTGGAGCAGCAGCAGTACAAGCTGCGTGGTGCTGGTGGGAAGGAGCAGGAACATTAGGGCAGAGCCATGGGCAGGTTCCAGGGAAGCTTAAAGCCCTAAGCTCATCTGGGCAATAGATTATGAAGAGATAGGGAGAGCCAGAGGAACCTGCTAATTGGAGTCTCCTTTCTCTTGAGTTCGAAGCCTCCACCATATGCCTAGGGAGGAGCTGGGGACTCAGGACACTGTGCTGGTATCCTGGAGGGGATTCCCTCATTCCAGCTACACTCTGGCTGTGTGTGTGCATTGCTGCATCCTCTGTGCTGTCAACAGTGTGAAAATCCAATGGTATCGACAGGAACCATGCAGGAAATACAGCATCTCAGGCCACTAGAGACCAAATCAATTGGCTAATTACTTCATAGGAGGTTTACAGGAGGCAGCCTGACTGTCACTGATGTTACCCTTTCAGCAGCCCATCTGCTTCCAGGCTGAGAATTGCGCATTTTCACGCAAAGCCTTCAGAGCAGACATGGAGAGGATCTGGGGGGCTGGGACATTTCTTCTCTCGCGTCACAGCCGGCGTAAATGCTCGTTTCCTCTCCCAGTCTACCTCAGTGGGCTTGAGCAATCTCACTGAATCTGTTATTGATTTAGGCAAAGGCTTTGATTCTGCAAACCACAAGCTCCTACTCATGAAACTATGACAACTTGGTATTAGCTGCAAATCAATGAACTTTTTAAATGCAGTCTAAGCAACAAAGCTCACTCACTGCTAAGCCCTGATAAGCCCAGTGCTGGAACAAGTCAAACCTTTATCTTAACTGCCATGTGATCTTTTCCAGTTTGATAGTTCCGTTTACTGTATCGATAAGGATTATAACCTGTCTACAGTGAGATTTTACCCTCCCTGAAGGCAGTTGTACAGCAGAAGATATTGAAAGGGAATTTTTCTTTTAAACTTTCCCTCCATAACAAGTACTCCCAGATCCCTTTTTTTTTGTCGTTTCCTTCCCAGCCCTGCTCCATGTTTCTGCGTTTCTAATCTCTGCTGCTCTCAAACAGAAACTCTGAGCACACTAGAAGAGATTTATGCAAGATGACAGGGCTGTTGCTGTAGTTGGGACTCATGCTGGCAACCACTCACGTAGGGATCATGGGCTGTGGTTGCCAACATGCAACCGCCAGCCAAGGGCCACCTGTGCTCTCTTTCCTCCTCGGATCCAGCCTCAGGCTTCCTCATCCACCCTTCCTATTGACCCGGGGGAATAACCCATCAGGACCTGCATTGCTGAGTGTGGACAGTGATGGGCAGATAGGCATCATCAGGCTGAAAAATCAGGTTTTTTTGCTGGAGTGACCCATAAGATCTTTGCTGTGAATTTTGTTTTTCACCCATCTGTGGGTGGGTGAAATGCCCCAGTTAACGCTCCATCGGGCTCCTCCCGCCTTGGCACCTTGTGATTGGCATCAAGCCTACAGAGGTGATAGCAATTAGATAAGTAAACATATTCCCAATGTGACAGCATCAGCTTGGTGCCTCAGGACTTTGGGGGGCTGCTCCCAGATTAGAGGCTGGTGTGTTTAGATGCTACCTCAGGCCAGCTGAGTGTCACCACAAAGCACCAAGGCTTGTAGCAAAGCTTGAGGACCGGAGGCACCTTAGCATCCCCAAACAGGCCCTGCAGACGCCAGGGAAGCTGATAGAATAATGGGCCTACTTATTCCCCTTGGGGGAAAATGTCACAAAACACTGAAATGAGAAAAAAATTTGCCTCTTTGTTCTGCAAATGGTCGTCGTTATGAAAAGTTTATACACCCTCTGGGAATTCATTTAGCATCAGCAAAAAGAGACTTTACAAAAGTGAATTGTTATTTACCCACAGTAATTTTATCAAAATAATTTCTTTACTGGAAGAAAGGTGAAGGGGGATTACCCACTCTGCCAGCTGTGCTGTCGCTGCTGCTCTAGAAGGGTATGAAGATACCGTATAGCAGAAACCTGTTCCTGCTCGGAAGTGACCTAAACCCCTGTGAAATGCTGCAGGAGCTCCCTTAGCCATGGGAATGTACTCACAAAGGTAAAGGTGTTCCTTTCTACAGAGGAATTGTAGAAAGGAATGCTACAGAGCATTTCTACAGATATTTTTTTCACCATGAAACACTCCTTAATGTTATGTTCGTGTATACAGGCCTTAATAAATTGGAAATACCCTGGCCAGCCATGACCAGTCTGTGGGCAGGTCTCAGGGATACCATGGAGCAGCCATGTGTTTTTAGCAGCATGTATTATTTATGGTCTGTGTTGTTGCTATTACAGACCCTGCTGAGATCACACCTTGCTGAGAACGTACATCCACTGAAGAAATAAGTCTGACCCCAAAAGCTTTACGCTGAGCATCTCAAACAGACAAGTTCTAATGGAAAGCACTTTCCTTCCCCTATGAAGTGTAGGTTACTGGTTTATGTTAAAAAAAAGAAAGACTTTTTTTTTTTTTCCAGATTCATACCTTCAGTCTTACAAAAATTATTATATTGAATCTAAGAGGGAAAATAGATGTTATTTCAGCCTTCATGGACATTTTAATTTTTTTTCACGTCTGAGGCTATATTATAGAGCTTTAGATTCAACCCAAATCCTATTTTTTTATGAAGGAGCTTTCAGGACAACCGAATTCTGTGAAGTCAGCGGTTGTGAGGAATCACCCCACCTTGACAAGTCCTCCCACACTTCTCCAAGACACACTTCAGCCCCTACCTACTCCCCAAAGACAGGTACCATGAGTTATCACCCTGTTGCCTGTGGGATGCCCCGGTGAAGGCTGCCTGAGGGCTGGGCTGGACCACACGGGAATGGGATGCCTCCCTACAGAAAGTCAAAGTTCACAACTGGCTCTTAGACATTAACAAAAAATGACTTATTTTTCCATGCTGAAATCAAATGCAAAGGAAAAAAAAAAAAACAAACCACCTGTCTTGAGTGGTTTTGCAGTTTAGGAATATTTCACATACTTCTTTCACTATAATGTGAAGGCCAGATATAACTTTCTGATTAATAGGGGCCATGGAGTGCAATAAATGCAGCTTTAATGGAAATTCAGTTTGCAGCAAGCACAGTCAGTCTTTCAACCCCCTCCCCCCCCCCTCTATAAACTGGGTACTTTTTGCCTGCAAATTTAAGAGAGCCTAAGAGACTTAGGTACCCAGCTCCCATTCAAAGGCAGCAGGGTTTGGAAATTTGGTTTCTAGAAATGCCTCTAATAACCTTCTGCCGTCAGATAATAGCAGCATCTCTGCAAGTCGCGCGCTTGGAGGAGTCAGCTTGGGCTCTTGCATAGCCGGCCTCCCAAGTTGTACACAAAGCATCGCAATCCTGTTTGTCGGCCTTTTAATTTTGTTTTGCTACAAAGCTGAGGGGTGGGCTGGGGTCACAGGAAGCACCCACCATGTGAATGCTGCAGTTAGCCAACACTCACCAGAGCACCTTCACTGTGGTGGCCAGAGCAAACTGAAATTGGGAAGGGAAGCACTTCTGCTGAGAAGCACGAGTATTGCTTATGTTAAGGGAAGATGTTTTACTATCTGGGGATGTAGCTGATGAGAGATTTCTGGCTGTACATGAGGGGAGGAAGATTCTTACAGTATACAGGAAATGTTAAAAGAGGAGTGGAAATTGTGCACAGAAAATATTTGCTGAGAGTCACACTCAAAATTGGACAGCCAAGCTGCTTGGATGAATTCAGCAACACCCCAAAATTTACTGAGGTCCTGTGAGTTTTTCAGGTGACTGTTACATGTATAGGGGAATCCAGACTGTAGCAGTGGAGGGGAATCCAGACTGTAGCAGCAGCCACCAAACACTCCGTGCCCACAGCACTGCCTGCATCAGGGAGGTATCCCAGCTCCTCACAGATTTATGTGTATTAATGCATTCATTTGATTTTACTCCTTGGTAAACTAGGAGGTTTTTCACGGAAGGATGAGGGAGATTAAAGAAGTCACAACACCTAGCTTTAACTCCTGTGACAGGAGCTGCTGGGTGCTGAGTGCTTGGGCAGCGAGTGACAGGTCCCTGCCTGCCTTGGATGAGGTGTCTTGCATAAAACTCCTGCCTTGGAAGCCCCCGTTGCTGTTTTGCCCACTAACCCTCTTCTTTCCACAGCAGCAGAGGTGTCACTAGAAACACCTTAAGTAATGAAACCAGGGCACTTATTTTGTGTTTAGGGCATCCTCACAGAAGAGATATTTCTACTTGGGCACCGTGGCCCCAACTTACCATAGAAAACCCCTCAAGACTGGACTCAGACTGACAGTTTTGAGCCTTTGAGCCATAGACCTGTTGGAGAAGCAGCTGCTATTAAGTGAGATTAATTCGCTCTGTGCTTTCTTCTGACAAAACCGAGTGTTTGAGTAATGTTTAAAAACAGCAGTGGTGCAGGAGGTGCCGTGTAGTCCTGTTACTTCATGTCAGCCAGTGCTGTCTGCCTTTGGACTAGAGATCGGCGATTCTAATTTGGTTTTTCTGTAATGAACTGGCACTTACTAAAACACGGTTCCACGCGGTATAATTTCTATGGCTTTTATTAATGCAGACAGTATAGGCTCCATAAAGAAGAAAAATTACCAGTAGAAGATAAAACTAAAATACTAGTTGCATTACAATCACATTCTAGTAGTGCAATAAATTGCATGAAACCAATAAAGCAAAACTAACTGAAGATATTTGACACAAACCAAAATGAAATGAGAGTCATTATGCAGTCTGCTACAGGGACCTGCCTTAATGTAGTTAAAGCAATAAACTACCTGGGAGTAATCTTTACTTATTTTAAATTACATATTCCAATTGCAAAGCTGTTTCTGGCATTTCTGCCACATTTACTTTACTCCGCTCAGAAAAAGAATTACACGTCTGGATAAGTCATGTCCTATTAAATGTGCATCATATCTGCAGCACTCATAAGTCACTTGAGTCATAATATTGTTTATTCTAACATTAGTCACTATTTTCTGTCATAAATTAGCTGTTCTACAGAAGAGTGGAAACGAGATTTAAGCCAAGGTTGCAATTATCTCGCACATCCATGTTGGCACACAGAATAGATTAAGTGGCTATCTCTACAGAGGAATTATCATCATCGGGCCACGGGTCAATTATAACAAATGTATTCATGCCGTTAGCCCCCAGGTATCTTCAATAATAGGAGTTTGCATTCCTTTCCCTCCCTAATTATTCTCCTCCGTGGTCTGGCTGACCCACACATGTGTCAAAATAAGCAGAAGCAACGCCTCTCGCAATATTCAAGGTTAAACCTTCCCAGCCATCATTTCCTGCCAGCCCCCTTGAATTCTCCCTTACCCACGGGACTTTTGCATGCAAATCAACAGTGGCACGGGGTGTCTTTTCCATGCAACCAGTCCTGCTGCTAATTAATTGTCTGTTATTCTGCTTTTTTTTTGTGCAGAGGTAGCAGCCTTCTCCCCCCTTGATGGGAGAGAAGGATGGGATTCAATTCTGCTTCCTTTCACTCACTCCATTTGGCTGCGTGGGCCGGGGTTGGTATTTGTGTGGCTTGGAGCATGCAGAAGCCTGGCCCTGCCACTGGTCCCGCATCCTGGTTTTCAACCTGCAGGGACTGTGGCAAGGGACCCTCCATTTATTCACCCTCGTCTGTGGGCCGGGGTCCTGAAAATACATGCTGGTGTAGTGGGGAGAAGGGGCAACTTAGGTTGGGATGCATTAAGTCTTGCTTGTATACAAACCCCCTTAGTTAAAATGCAGTCTTTTGCCCCAGAGGGACCAGGCCAGTCTAGCAGTGAATGTTGCTTTTTTAAGACAGCTTATTCCCTTAGGGAACAGGCAATCAGTTGCCCCAGCTGAAGGCACATTCATACTTGAGTTAAAAACCTTCAAGAGCCGTTTTCTTTGTTGTTGTTGTGATTTTTTTTTTTTAAATTGCCACTCATAAAGAGCTAGATGCATTGCTTAAAAAATAATAATAAAAAAAGAAAACCAAAAGAAAAACAGCAGACTTGCACATCCGTTTGTTCCCTTAATAACACATGTATTCCCCTGGGAATTTGTCCACAGGGAAGAGCACAGCCTTCACTGAGGCTTCGGGTGCTCCTCACCCCTTGGGGACGCACAGGGCAGAGCTGGGCTGCCCCAGCCTGTTGGCTCCCCTCTGCTGGGTCCAGTAGAAATTGACTAGCAATACGATGGAAATGCCCTACTCCCAGTGTTGTTGTTGCCTTTCCCTCTTCTGAAACAGCAGGATGAGATTAGGAACACTATGGAGGATGGAGGCATCCTCATGCATGCCCTGCGTGGGGCACTGCCACTTGCTGTCCTCCCCAGACAGTAAGCGACGGCAGTGGTCATTGCAACCAGCCCAGCCAAACCCTGAGTATAATCTGTACCAGGAGAGGCAAAGGTGGGAAATTAAAATAATTTTACAGGAGTTGCCTCCACCCCTGTGCTGACACAGAGGGTCTAAAAGACAAGACCTGGCCTGGTGTTTGGTGAAACATCTTTTTCAGAGGGTGTTTTCAGCCCTTTTTGTCATTAAAACTTCACCTGCACTTATTGCAGAAGGTGACTACCTCCACCTCAGCTCCTGGCCATGTACCAGTGAGTGGCCGATATTCTGCTTACCTAAAATCTTGCTCTTGCCTTCAAGGGCTGGACAACTTACTTTCTACTTCCTCTGTTCTGGGCTATTTTTTTTCTCCAAGATGTGGCTGATGCACGTGCCATTCCCTCCTGTCTTCAGAGCAATAGGGAGAACCAACAGGTGATATAATACCCAGTTTTGGACACTGGCTAAGAGCCGATGCACGTGCCATTCCCACCTGTCTTCAGAGCAATAGGGAGAACCAACAGGTGATATAATACCCAGTTTTGGACACTGGTTAAGAGCAAGCATCTAAAAAACACTGTAAAAACAGGGCAAGCTCATATGGATGGATTTTCTGCATAGTCTCTCCACATCTGGTGATCCACAGCCTCACACCTCCTGAGACACAGATAATGCCATCACATTTAACAGCAGTCGACAGACTTTTTGTCCCACAGGTTCAAAACGTAATTGGATAAAGTTATGTCAATATTTTGTACCCGAGGTGCTGTGTGACAGCCGCTGCAGCTTTAGCAATCCACGAGGTGAAGCACTGTCTACTTCAAAGTTGCGTTCGCTCTGCCTCGGCTGGTGACTCCATGCCCATGCCTTGGACAAAATGTCTGGAGGGAGAGGCTGTCCCCTGTACAATATGCTAAAGATTGTTTTAGACTTTCTAAAATAAAACAGCTCTCAGGCACCAAAGTAACATGCTGAACCCATGGCCCAGGTCGTCATCTGGTACCGGGCCCCCTTTTCCAAGTAGCTCCTACTGCCTACCCTTGCCAGACTCAGACTCGCTGCTCACTTCCCACTCTTCCTTACTTTCACTATAATTAAAATAAAAATTTTAAAAAGGCCTCTACACCTAGTAAATACCTTCCCTTGTGCCTTATAGAAAGGAATTTCATGTCCTTCCTATGCTGTTTTGTTTGTCTTTGAGGGAATTCCACTGAAGCGAGCAGCAGCACGTGTGCCAGCTTTTCCATTTCTCTGGAAAACCCCTGTGCAGAGCTGGGAACGACACATCACAATGGGGATGAGAAAAAAAAAAAAAAAGAGAGAGGAAACCCAAGCCAATTTACTGGGAGAAAAACACCACTTTTCGAGACCACTTTAGCTGCTTCTCCATGGTTTTGCTGATTTACATGCTATTTCCATATAAACACAGGTATACACACATGTTGTGGGGAGAAGTGGAGTTCTCGAGATGGAAGGTGCCATGTTTCCTGTATTTACACAATATTTCCAAACGTTCTGAACATAGGATACCTGTTTAAAGACTGGGGCTTGTTTTAGCTGGCCAGCCCCAACCCCTGTGGTGCCAGGTTACATCGCTTCAGCTGCTCTTGAAGCTGTTGGAGGCTAGAAGCATCTCAGCTCCTGGTAAATAAAGGACTGCTTGATTTATGGAAACATTTGCAAATATGCTGCTATTTGCCCCACCTGAAGCTGCTGTGTAAAGGTAGATAAGAGCAGCGTGTGTGCTGCCTCAGCTGCCAGGGCATTGAAAGACCATCCTCACAGCAGTGCATCGTGTGGCAACAGTAGCCTCTCTCTATTCCTCCTTGGCAGTGAGAGGGACGTTTAACTTTCTGTTTGCAGAGTAAATAAAAGCCAAAAATGTGCAATTTCACTTCAGTGTGGAAGCAAGAGGTCTTGTCTTGCAACCGAAGTGTTCATAGTGGTGAGCACAGATGCCCTCCTATTCACCTTTAAAGTCTGCATCCTTTCTGTGCTTCCCACGCGTCCTTTGCTTTCACCTCCAGGATGCCTGTCTTGCCTTTGAAATATCACTGCTCTCCTACTGTTAAAGTACGTGGAAGGATGAATCTTTTATCTCCCTTTTCTATTAGGGAGGTTGATTCTGGGTTCATTGGTTAGGTTTAAGATGTTACAAAAGCATCTGCCTGGTGGGATTTTAAGATGACAACCCTCCGATGTTATTTCAATGCAGGTAATGGCAAGTAGATACCCCTGCTTTCTTTACACCCTGTTAGGAGGAAATCTGGAAATGTCTGGAATAAGGATGGATCAGAGGAGATTAGCGATTCAAGCTCAAGGCGGTTTGCTCACACAGAGAGCATGGGGAGCAGCACAGCTGAGCCCAGCTCCACTCTCCATGGGCAGCCCTTCTGCAAGCCAGCCCCAGACCGGCTGCAGATGCAGATCCTGGCTTGGGGGGATATTCTCCCATAAGGAAGGATCCATGCCATCTGCAGACTGAGCCCTAACCTGCAAATACTGCCCTGAGCTCCATAACAACATGAGATAGAATCACAGAAACACAAAGTTGGAAAGGACCTACAAGATCATCCACAAGATGATCTTCATCCACATGAAGGTGACTCCACCACCTCCTTGGCTGTTGTTGCTCCTCTTGGAGAAAGGTTCACCAGAGCCAGGTCTCTGGTCTGGGCTACAGGCTGCTGTCAGGGGAAGCTGCTCCAAACCATCACATAGTCCTTTCTGAAATGTTTCCCACTAGAAAAACATGGGTTTGGATTAAATAGAAATTGATCAATTTTCAAAGTTCAAAGTTCAAATTTCAAGTCGGAGACATTTCAATGGCATTTCACGTGGTTAGAGAAGGACTTATGACATAATCAATTATTTTTGAAGACTCTTGATGTTGTTTCCAGTGCACGCTATTGTTTTACAATTTGCTTGGTTGTAAATTTTCCACATCGCTTTAACCACATCGCTTGGCAACAACCTGAGACAGTCTGAAGCATCAACGGTGACTAACACTGCTCAGCTCACTCCTGAACACCTGCCCACACCTAAGAGCTAAGGGCATCTTCTGCTTTGCTTTACTTTGTTTCTCAAATGCCAAGGAGGGCTCCAACTTCATACAAAGGTGAAGTCATCTCATTTTGTGCATCGAAGTGTCTCCTGTTTTGGTTGTAATGAAGCAATTTGACACTTTCAGTAATACAAACATTGCCAACCCTAATTAGAGGGGCAGCTGTTTTCAGTATCTCCAGAAACCTTTGCCAGATTAGTACAAGAGTATGGCCAAAAAGCACAGGGCACTTGAGGGAGGGAATATTCCCTCCCAGCAAGGCTCTTCTGTCTGCTCCAATATCTCATGCCCCTGCTCCATACTGACAGAGGAGCTACAAAAAGCCCTTTTTTTGTGGTTGCCACAGCCAGCAGTGAGGCTATGGGGGACTGTTGGTGGAGGCTGGTTACCAGTATTTAACCCCCTCAGCTGGGTCACAACTACATGAGAGGATGGGGTTTTGGCTGTGAGATGATGCTTTTGTCACTGTCACACACTGGGGCTGGGAGAAGCAGAGCCTGGGCTCAGCCTTGTGGCAGGATGAAGCAAGGGAGCACTAAGTCATGGAGCTATAAACTCAAATTTTGAGAGATTCAGGTTTTGACCCTACTCTTCCATGAGCTGGTCAGGGACCAGTGAACAAGGCTCAATACTGTCCTGTGCCTCAGTTTCCTCATGGAAATTGGGGTGACAACAGTTTGGGGAAGAGCTCTGGGAGCTGCTGTTACAAAGAGCTTGGTGGGGCTGTATTCAAGTTGTGTCCATCTTGCAGAGACTGGGGAGACAAGCAAAGCTCCAGCCTGACCCTGCAATACAGGTGAGGATGCTGTATCTGACAGCCGGCCAGAAAAGGGCTAGATCAGTACCGCAGGCATTTGCAGTGTCTGCGCCTCCCTCTCAGCTGAGGCTGCAGTGCCCAAAAGTAATTTATTCATTTTATCTCCTGAACACGTACTAAGATGAATATCAAAACATAATGTCTCAACAATCTTAAGGTTTTTACTTATCAGACGATGATAAAGCTACATAGCGATAGGTTCATTTGTCTGCAGATCTATGTAATCCTATTAAGTATAGAGTGATAACTATTAAACTCTATATATACACCCCCATGTACACATTTGTTGATGAAAGTATTTAACACATACACTGTCTCTTAATAAAATTTACTGCTGCACAGAGAGGGTAAGTGCCTCTGTGCGGACAACAGAAACACAACCTGCCTCCACTAGCACCAGATCACTCGGGGTCAAACACCCCTCCTAGCAAAACACCTGGAACATTGCTGGAAAAAAAAGCAGGAAAAAACTAAAATTGCCCCTTTATTTTATTCTGAATTTCCTCCACAGCAGAAGGAATTTTTCTAGCTCTGTATTTCACACCCAGAAGACATGGGACCAGCCTGGGGCAGAGCTGACCTCACCCGGTGCTTAAACTTACCACCGGTGACTGTACCCATGCCGTCCATGGGCTTCACTTTCTGCAGAACCCAATGACAAATGCACAAGGAACAAGAGGTTTCTCCCCTCTTCCAGCACATATCTAGATGATGAAAACCCATTTGTGAAGAAGCCACAGAAATTTTCACCCACCAAGGGAAAATATCCTGGGCTTCAATGGCAAAGTGTTGTGGTTTGGCCTCAGATGGCAACAAAGAACCACGTAGCAGCCACTCGCTCTTGAGCCATGCACAGTCAGGAGGACAAAATTAGAAGAAAAAGGCAAAACTCATGGGTTGGGACAAAGGCAGTTTAACAGAACAACAAAAAAGTAACAGTAACACAGATAAAGAAGTATAAAAACATGATTACGATGCCGACCGCTCACCAACTGCACCTGCGACTTCCCGACCATGTGCTGTGCACCCCTCACTTCCTGTCCCCCTCCCCTTCCCAGCCAGCTCCCTATTACCCCTTGGATATGGCTCACATGGGATGGAATACCTGTGCCCTGCTAGGAGAATTAACCCTGTCCCTCCTGGAACCAGTGCATTATCCACCCCTTATTCCATACCATCTATGCCATGCCCAGATCTTACAGTTCCAAATTAAGAGCTATCACTTTCCCGTGACATATATAAACACACACACACACATATATATATATATATATCTCCATACAGATATAATATCCTTAGTTTGTGGGTCACCACTCTAAAACGTCTGTTGAGTTCATTTAATTCACTACTTTGGTCTTCATTTATTAGGACAGTTTCTCAGGGCAGGTATGTGGTGTTGGACTGCCACATGCTGTACTTGAGGGGCTGATGAAACCGGTACAGCTTACATGAATCTCGATGAAGTTGCTGGACACCTGCTGCTGAGGTCAGGTCTCCTCCCTTCACTGCTGCACTTCACTCAATTCTTCATCAGAGTCCATCTTCATTGAAATCTATTCACCCCTTAGTCTGGGTGACTCTTACTACAGTACAACCAATAGCA
>VZTM01024769.1:541697-587523 GCA_013400555.1 Jacana jacana | reverse complement strand
AAAAAAAAAAAGAGCAGAAAGAGATTTGTGGAGGTGGAAGCTGGGTCAGGTGTGTTTTGTGAATTAAATGATGTAAGCAGCCAGCTCAGCTGAATATCAGCTGAAACCCATAATGGGATGTGCAAGGTACCAACAGAGGAGTAACAGTTTAGATAAGAAATTTCCAGTGGCTTCACCTGATTCTGCTTTCTAATGAGGGCTGCCACCTGTCCCTGAGTGGGATTTGCAGTCCTTCTATATCATGCAAAAGCAAGCATTGCTGATGATGTAGAAATAGAATTCTGACTGTACTTGTGCAATTTCTTTTAACACCTACTAATTAAAACACATGGTAAATACTTCATTTTTATCTCTCTGAGATAAATAGTATGGGGAATCAAGAAGAAAGTTTGACTCAAAAGTAATGTTTTTGAAAAACTAAAAAGTGAAAACTTTTGATTTGTGTAGGAACCTGCATTGTGTGAGAGCTTAAGTTGTGTGATATACTATTAAATAAGGTTGCACATAAGTGACTGGACAGTACAGCAGGTAGCTATTTCCTTAAGTATTTCAAAGGGAAGGCATGATTGATTGCAAGCATATGTTTCTAAGGGGGATATGCAACAAAAATCAGATTTCTTCCTTCAGTCTTGGAGGAAATGTTTTGTCCTCACCACAGAAAGGATGACAGAAAGAAACAATATGGTTTCTTCAACTTTTTAATTAAAGGGTGCCTCCTCATGGTTGGAAGGATTTCCTAACCAATAAACTCATCTCGGAGTAGCGCAGCTGAAGTGAAGGACAGTGTCCCCATAAGGCAGTGTTTGTAGCTTAGACTTTCTTATTTAATATACAGTTTGTCTTACACCCACTGTGTTTTCTATAAACGCCAAGCAGTTTGAGCAGGACTGAATTTTCATGATTCCATGGCTATCAACACCCTGCTGTATTATGGTGGTTTAGAAGTGATTTTGCATTCAAATGTGTGTCTATACCTGAGAAAAAATTGTTTCTACCTACTTGTCTCACAGAGGAAGAAGAACCCCAAACCATCATTCAGTCACAACTCAGTCCCTGCAGTTCCTCTGGAGCAGCAAATTACATGCTGCCCCTGGTATAGACTTCATTTTGAGGATGTATTTAAGTCCCAGAAGGAAACAAATATGCAAAATGCCTATTGCAGCTATTAGAAGGAATAGGGACTTACAAGAATTCCCATTACAGGGGAAAAAAGGACAGAACTAGGGAGGAGGGGGTGGGGAAATAATCAGGTGTGCTGTAGTTCTCTTCAGATTTGTCCTTAGGTTAACCACATCTGATATTAATGTGATTAAAGGAGCAGAGACTTGCTAGAAGAACTCAGGAGAAAGAAAATCTCATCTATGGTGTTTACTTTTCAATTTCTTGAGATTTTGATTTCAGATAAATATTCCTGCGATAAGTTTAAGTTTTCAGTAATCTCTCTGACCCATGCAAAAAAATGATGCAGGGGTGGAGAGAAAGGTTAAAAACCAACCAATTTTATTTCCTCATTAAAAGAATAAATGATTATGCAATGAGTCTTCAAACCGGTCCATACATCAGATTTCAGAACACTAATATTGTAGGCAAGTATATACTATAGCCACAGTTACCATGGTGATCCACAAGCAGCTTCCATTTGGCCTGAAAGTCATTGTCATTCATATGATATATGCCTTAAGCTCAGCTTTTAGAAACATTTCATATTGAACTACAGACTATATTTTACTGTTAATTGAAAATACTTTGGTTACTAATTTATTAAACTTTTCTTTTATATGTGAATAAGCTTGCATCAAAATGTGCAATGCTAGCTTACTGCTATATGGGAACGTGGTCTCTTTCTCACAGGTATCTATCTATAGGTTGCTTTGCAAGTATGAAAAGTGTTAGCCTGCATCTTTGCAAGATGAGAACTCACAAGACACATCTTGCTAGCTGCTAAATCAGGTAGCATTGAGGTGACACTGAATACAAAATATAGACCTCATCATGATTTTAATACTAAATTGGTGGTTGTCTTCTTTCCTACTGGATATCTGTACAGTTTAATTTAAAAATTAAATGTTAGAACTCCCCACTCAACATCACACCACTCTGCTGCGCTACTTCAGGAAAATTTGTTTCTATGGCAACTGCAGGAGACTTATTCACAGCCATTGCTGTCACCCACATACTAAATTTAATTACAATATATACAAACCATTGAACCATTGATTTCTTTTATTATATTATCTGGAATTGTAATGTAATAGTTACCAGTTATGATCAAAGTGAGTAATTCAGTAACCTAAATAAACATATACAGAGAGAAGGCTATAGATCTATTTCCTAATATATATATAAATAGAGTAGCTGTGGAGAGGAATACATTTATTGGCTCTCTCTGCTGGCAGACGACCAATTCCATTTTAGGTACACTTTAGAGGCAAATATACACACTTGCCAAAATCCTCTGGTGGCTCAGAAAGCGCCTGGGGACTCTCTGGTCACAGCCACCAATTACAACAGTAGAAGCCAATGTCACTATTTTTGGTTCTGTGGATTGCCTTAGTACAATGGTTTCAGTTCTGCTGGGGATTCAAGATGTGTGCACAGGAGTCCACACCTTCTTCACCCTCTGGAGGGCAAGTGTCTGCCAGTGGTTCCTGTGCACTGCTGAGGAAGATTTGGATCTGATGCCAGAGCAGGCTTTATAGAATCATAAAATCATTTAGGTTGGAAAAGATCTTTAAGGTCATAGAGGCAACCATTTACCCAATGCTGCCAAAACCACAACTAAGCCATGTCCCTCAGCACCACATCTACACATCCTTTAAACACCTCTAGAGATGGTGATTCAACCACTTCCCTAGGCAGCCTGTTCCAATGCTTTGCAACCCTCTCAGTCACTGCTCATAGGACTTGTTGCCTAGACCTGCCACCAGCTTTTTTGCCCTTCTCTGAACCCTCTCCAGCACCTCAATGTCTTTCTTGTAGTCAGGGCCCAAAGTGGAGCATCATATTCAAGGTTCAAGGTGGTGCCTCACCAGTGCTGAGCACAGAGGGACAATCAAATCCCTAGTCCTCCTGGCCACACTATTTCTAATACACACCAGGATGTGCTTGCCCACCTTGGCACACTGCTGGCTCATATTCAGCCAGCTGTCAACCAACACTTCCAGGTCCTTTTATGTCAGGCAGCTCTCCAGACCCACTTCCCCAAGCTTACAGTGTTGCATGGGATTATTGGGATCTGGTACTTGGGCTTGAGAGATTCAGAACCCTGTACTCGGCCTTGTTGAACTTCATATCATTCCAGATCCCTCTGTAGAGCCTTCCTGCCCTCAAGCATATCGACATTCCCACCCAACTTGTTGTCTTCTGCAGACTTACCAAGGGTGCACTCAATCCCCTCATCTAGATCATTGATAAAGACGTTAAACAGAAGAGACCCCAATACCAAGCCCTGGGGAACACCATTTGTGACCAGCCGCCAACCAGGTTTAACTCCCTTCACTATAGCTCTAGCCAGTGGTTTTTTTTTACCCAGTTAAAAGTACACCCATCCAAATCAGTTTCTTCAGGAGCCATGCTGTGGGAAATAGTGTCAAAGACTTTACTATAGTCCAGGTAGACAACATTCACAGCCTTTCTCTTATCCACTAGAATCACAGAATATCAGGGATTGGAAGGGACCTTGAAAGATCATCTAGTCCAATCCCCCTGCCGGAACAGGAACACCTAGATCAGATCACTCAGGAACGCGTCCAGGCAAGTTTTGAATGTCTCCAGAGAAGGAGACTTCACAACCTCCCTGGGCAGCCCCTTCCAGTGTTCAGTCACTCTCACTGTGAAGAAATTTTTCCTCATATTTAACTGGAATCTCCTATGTTCCAGCTCGCATCCATTACCCCTTGTCCTATCATTGGATGTTACTGAGAAGAGCCTGGCTCCATCCTAGGAGGCCATGTGTCATAGAAGAGCAGGTTGGTCAAGCAAGACCTGCCTTTCATAAACCTATATTGACAGGACCTATCATCTAGTTGTCCTCTATATGTAGCATGTTGGTACTCAAAATGATCTGGCCAATAACCTTCCCCTGGCATCAAGGTCAGACTGACAGGCCTGTAGTTCCCCAGATACTTCTTCCAGCCCTTTTCATAGATGGCTGTCACATTCGCTATCTTCCAGTCAAATTGACTTCCCTGGTTAGCCAGGACTGCTGTTAAAGGATTTACAACTAAGACCTCAGCTGCTCCCCACAAGGTGATAAGATATAGTCAGACGAGCAGAGCTGACTTTTCATTAGGCTGTAGGAGCAATTGCAGAGCAATTCTGCCACCACCTCTGAGCCAGCAAAGAGATGATGATGATGGGAAACTCCAGAAACTGCAACAGACCCATTCTTTAGAGCAACTCCCTTTATAACTCCCGTCTAGACAGCCTAGCTGTGAAAAAAAGTGTGCATTGTGAGAAAAAATTTTGACAACAAACTGGAAGTAACAAACGTTAACAATCTGTAAAAGCCAGGCCATGGGCCTGAAGGATTTTTCAAAGCTTTAGATTCTTTTAGTCTGCTTGTGACAAGTGAGACACTACATCAGAGATGATTTCTCCTCCTGAAAATGAGAACCTAGAAGCTATTGATCTTCCTGTAAGACAAGACAGTTTCCATAGAAGCTAGAAAGAGAAAAGCTCTGAAGGTTTCACCTTTGATCTTTTCTCTGGTTTGGCCCCGGCCCATTAAGAGTTTACCCCTATTATATGGAGACAGTGGCCTTAGCACATTCGGACTCTGATGACTAAGCCTAGGACACAGGTTCAAGGGCTGAAGGGTGCTGATATGATGTCTTTTAAAACTTTGACCATGGCCATATGACCATAGATAAGATATTTTTTTTCCCATTTGCAGCAGCTCCAAAGCTGTCATTTTTGCGCGGAGTTCATCAGCACAAAGTTTCCCAAATTAAAGTTTTTGCATTACTAACCAATGCTAATACTATTTATTCAATTTCAAGATCACAGTCTAGAAAAAAGAATGTTAGAAAAAAAGGTGCATTTCCCATGTCAGTACCTTCTGTTTCACAGATTTACAGAATTTACAGATTCACAGAATCTTCATGGTTGGAAGATACATTTCCAAAAAACCAAACCAAACCAAACCAAAAACAAACAAAAACAAACACCAACAATTTTGGGCACTAGAGCACACCCTGAAGTGTCACATCTACATGTCTGTTAAATACCACCAGGGTTGGTGATTCCACCACATCACTGGGCAGACTGTTCAAGTTCCTGACCACCCTCTCAGTGAAGTAATTCTTCCTAATATCTGATCTAAATCTCCCCTGCTGCTGCAACTTCAGACCATTTCCTCTGGTCCTGACAGTATTCACTAGGGAGGAGCAACCAACACCCACATCTCTACAACCTCCTTTCAGGAAGTTGTAGAGGGCAATAAGCTCTCCCCTCAACCTCCTCTTCTCCAAAACAAACATGCCCAATTCCCTCAGCATCTCCTTACAGGACTTGTTCTCTGGACCCCTCACCAGCTTGGTAACTCTCCTCTGGACACGTTCCAACACTTCAGGTTAAGTGTGCATCAGCACCACCAGGTCCTTTTCTGCTGGGCAGCTTTCCAACCACTCTTCCCCGAGACTGTAGTTGTTGTGACCGAGCCTGCGGTTGTTGTGACCAAAACACAGGACCCAGCACTCGACCTTATTGAACCTCATCCCATTGGCCTTGGCCCATTGATCCAACCTGTCCAGGTCCCTCTCTAGAGCATTCCTGCCCTCAAGCAGAGCCACACTCCCATCTAGTTTGGTGATGGGAAATTTACTGAGGGTGCACTCAATCCCCTTACCCAGATCAGCAATAAAGATATTAAACAATACTGGCCCCAGAACTGAGCCCTGAGGGACACCACTGGTGACCGACCACCCACAAGATTTCACCCCATCAATCACCACTCTCTGGGCATGGTCAGTCAGACAGTTTTTTACCCAGTGAAGAGTACGCTTGTCCATGCCATCATTTGCCAGCTTCTCCAGGAGAACACTGGGGGGGGGGGCGGTGTCAAAGTCCTTACCAAAATCCAAGTAGACAACATCCACAGCTTTCACCCCATCCCAAAGACATGTCACAATGTCATAGAAAGAGATCAAATTGGTTAAGCAGGACCTCCCTTTCATGAACCCATGCTGGCTGGCCCTGATCCCTTGGCTGCCCTGCACTTGCCGTGAGAGTTCACTCAAGATGATCCTCTCCCTGATCATTCCCAGTATCAAGGTCAGGCTGACAGGCCTGCAGTTCCCCAGACCCTCCTTCTGGTCCTTCTTGTAGATAGGTGTCACATTGGCCATGCTCCAGTCATCTGGTACTTCCCATGTTGACAAGGATTGTTGATAGAGATGATGGAGAGGGGCTTGGTGAGTCCCTTTTGTTGTTGTTCATCCTGCTGTTACAGGAAATGATAGCATGAGTAGCTTCCCATATCAGGAGTGTACAGAATTTCCTATATCAGGAGAAACTATACCTGGCATAGCAATGACTCTTCAAGCAAAGTATTAGGTCAAGCTACAATCAAAAGAGATGTTTAGAAATAGACCAATCATTGCTCTATGGCTGCTTTGATTCCCCCTCTGATCTTATAGAAACTTTCACATAATTGTTAGAACATCCAAATACCATGGAAACATTTCCCTTTTGTGAGACAAATGCAGCAATTCCTAAATAAAATCTATATTCATGTTATAATATTGACTGGGCTAAGTCTGAAAATATCAATAGTACTTAACTTGGAGGTTTTATTGTTAATTCTTCTCACTTTCTCTCTGCTTTTATATATTGGCATTCCTTCTTGGAAATCTCCACTTTGCTGAATTCTTGTATCTTACATCTACATTAGTCAAGAGAGAACACAAGTTGCAGCAGGGAGCTGCTTTTCAGAAGGAACCCTGAAGTCAGGCTGTGTGCAGTGCTACAACTTCTGCTGAAGCACCTTTTAATAAAGAACAAATACTTATAAACATGATGTTCTCTGCTGTTGCCCAGCATGAAGTACCTGCAATATCTCAAATGTGATATGAACAGTTAGATTAGGGTGACTCACACTGAAGAGATTAAAAAGTTGTAAACACAGCAAAACCAGAGCAAACAAACCTGCAGAGACCGATTACTGCTGAATCTGCATGTGTATAAAGTATTTCACAGAAAAACAGAAGACGTGAAAGAAAGTTTTAATTCTATATACAGAGTAGACCACAAGATGTAATGATGAGATAATAAATGTAGAGCTATTTTGTTGCTATTGCACTGGCTTGCAAAGGTGGGGGTTTTTTTGTTGGTTTTTTTTTTTGCTTGTTTTCATTATCACATTGAGTGGAAAAGGGTGTCAAGGGAGAAAAAAGCATTTTCAAGAACAAGGCTAATATATTAAAGGGAAATTTTTGCTAGGGGAACAACTAGTGAAACAGCCGTACGGACTCTAATGCTTCTCTCCTTGGCAATATAAAGAAATCAAGTGAATTCAGTGACTGAGAACTTAAGGATCTATAGCAGAGGGAAGGACGCCTGCAGAACAACTTCAGTACATGCATAGGTTCTCAACAAGATGGGCTGCCTCTCATTCAGCTGCGAGGACTATAGCCCTCTGTTAAATTAGTGACTCTGATTCCAGCTGCATTGTGGAGCCAGCTGCAATATGATGCTAGCAGTGTAACAGGCTGAAGAAATGAAGCCAGGTGCTAATGATACACCAAAAAAAATGCTCTAACACAGTTGATAAGAAACCCAGTGAACCAGACACATTGAGGATTGGAGTTTGCATAGATGTGTGTCTTGGTTTGAGGTAAAATGAACCCATTCTCCTTTTTACAGTTTTACTTTTTTAGCTGGACCTCTTTTAACTAACTAAACTCTGAATTTAACAGTGTATTGTTCAGAAATTGTTCTCTCTCGCAGTGATAAGACCTGAATACCAAGGAATGGTATGTAGAGAGGCCCTTGCTTATACTTAATGCTATAACAAGAAAGGTCAGGGAATTTTGTTATTTGCCCCCTTGGAGGGACAGAAGCAGAAAAGCTTCTGGGGTCAACTGCAGGAGGAACAGACAGGAGAGATGACCCAAAACCAACCAACTGGAGTATCCCATCCCATCTGCATCATGCTCAGGATAAAAGCTGAGGGATCAAAGGGTCACCTCTCTTTCTTCGATGTCCAGCATCCAAGGAGGACACTGTCTGTTCATCTGCCTTGGACCCCGATCTGTGCATTCCTGACTCCAGATCTGGAATCTTGCTCCTGTTGATTACCAAGTCCAGTCTGGGACTTTTCCTGATGCCTGCTGGTGACAGGAGAGAAGCCAGATTGTAAGAAAGCAAGAAAACACAGGCAGCTAGAAAGGTAAACATAGCTGCAACACCACCGCAAACATTTCCAGCAGGGCAGCAGGTTGGCCTTTGCAACATGGAGTTCACCTGCAGTTGCTGCCCAGCACACAATTTTCACAGTATGTACACAGCAGGCAGCTTTGTGTACAGCAACAGAATTTTTAGTTCAGGACCTGAATAATGGAAATCAAAATCTTCATTTGCAGCTACTGGGAAATAAATCTGAAGTAATTTGTCAAAAGGCACTGTAATTATTCCAGGTTTGTATGGCTGTCAAACAGCTCATGGTGTATGAGGGGTAGATCATTTATCCTGTCATGAAGGACAAGCCCAAGCTTTTAGAGGGAATTCATTTCTCTTTTCTCCATTATGTATGTAAAATAAAGTTTAATTATATATGTAGATTCATCCTAGTCTGAGCTGGTTTATTCTACTACTTTCATAAAGAATGGATCAAATTTACCTGTACTTTTGTGGGGTCAGATGGGAGCAGAAGCTGGCCCAGCAGGGTAACTTAGACCGGTATTTATGACATCCTAATTTGCCTTGCTCACGCTATGGCTGCATTGCAGCTGCTCGAAAGCTTTACCTCTTGAATAATTACAACCCCAGAAAGTCTCTTACTCGGCTAATTTATATGTGCTTTTTCCTATTGGCTTCAACAGCACCAATAAAATCTTTTCTCCACTGTGCAAAACAGCACGCATAGCACTTGGTCTGCTGCCAGGGCAGAGGAGAATCATTAGCCTGGGCTGCAGTATCAACCCAAGACTTCTCTGCTACTCCTGGTCCAGCTTCACATCTCAGAGGATCATTGCTTTGCACCCCACAGACAGCCCAACTTTGTTTGTGCAGTGTGAGACCACCTCTGCTGGGGTTCCTGCTCTGCTGTCTCCAGGAGAAGGCTCAAGCTTGTTGCATCCAAAGTATCCAGCCCCTAAATTTCAGGCAGGATTGTGTCTGAACTGATTTATGCCTTGTATATATTTGTTTTCATTTAATGGCATCTGTGTATTTTCTGTCTTCAATTAAGCATAATTACCAGATGAATTCATGTATGACAATATGATTGTTTAGCTTTGAAGTCTACAATTGTGGCAGTCCTCATATGCATTTCATCTTCAGCACTCTGTAAACTACGTTAGTAATAGTTAGGAATGGTTCGTTTTGCCACAGAGGCCTGTCTTCAAGTGTCTGTTTCTATCTTAGTGTGGGACTGGAAAAAAATGCAGGATGTTTCTTGTTAATTGTAACAGTTTGGCTGTTTATTTTGTGCATTTTATAAGCAAATCAAAGGGTAGCACAACTGCCACTTGTTAGTTTTTCAATGATAACAGTGAGTTTGTCGCACATACTCAAACACATGGCCCTTGTGTTCAGGGAAAGGCCCCTTGCTCCAACCCTCATTTTTTTTTCTTGGAGATGGATCTCTAGTCTTTTACCAACCTTGGTGAGATCAATTGCATCTAGGTGATGGCTACATTTCATACTAGTAGAGGAACCAAAATCTGGACTGGGAGCTTCAAACCCAGGAACAGACACTGACACCAACCTTCCTTTGTGGCTGTGAGCCTTTGCACTTCTCACTGGAGTTTGCTGCTATTACAGTCAGCCAACTGTTTGTGTCTGTCATTCCAGAAAATGTTGAAATGTGATGGGATCATTTTTTAATCCTCTGCAAAGCCCAGCATTCCCAAGAACAGTATACTTTCTTTAGTTGTATAAAACTATGAGCCCTAGATGGAATAATAACCCAGTGATTTGTTAAAATCGACATGAACACCAAAGACTAATACATTTACACAAGCAATTTGATTAACTTCACATTTTTTTCTTCAGGTTTCCTCCTTACGTTGTCTAGCAGAACACAATAAAAACAAGAAGTAAAACTGGGTTGTGCTTCATGTGCTACACACAAAGACTGAGTATCCACCATGATGATTACAAGAATGAAAGGAGTATCATAGGTCAGTTCATATTGCTTCAGACACTATTTGGAGTGCAATTTGAATGGCAAAAAAATTACATATCAAAAAGCATGTTCTTTTCTCCCTATAACCATACTTTTTCCTATCACTTAAGTAACTGCATTTAGCTACATGTTCTATTTTTACTGAGATGCCTTATAATTGAAACTCACATCCTTCTATGCAATTTTTAAAGATGATGACTGCTGTTGCAGTGAATGAGACATAATGGTATAAGCTCAAATTTTATAGTGCAGTAATGCTGGATTTTATTAAGAAAAAAATTACTTTATTGGAAATAACTCCTGCAGTTACAATCAGAGTGCAGGTAATGGGATTCTGAGAGATTTGAATCATCAGCTACACAACAGTTACTGTCATTCATTAGAAAAGCAGCTAGCATATGGGGAAGTACTATGATATTAACCCCTTCACTATCATGCAAGATGTGTTACCACACACAGTTCAAAGATATGTTTTGGCCTATACAAGCTGTATTCGCCTTGTCTCACAGCATGGTTTCCCACATAAATGAGGTTAGCCTTGTGGCTAAAGGGAGCTCCATCCACCCAAGCTGCAGCAGAGCCCATGGACAGTGTTGAAATGAGGTTGTTCCATGGGAGCTCAGAAAGTGCAGACCAAAGCTGTATCTGTCATTCAGCTATAGACAATTTCCCTCCAGGATCCAAGAATGACTGAAAATATAACTATGTGTTTTCTAAGAGTAAAGTCAGCCTTAAAAGTCTTTTCACTGTTTCTTTAGGCATGTATTAACAAGTGATTTATCAAAATGCTAAGTTGGTGGTTTTACAAACTTGTGATAAATGAGCGCTGAATATATATTTTTCATCAGTTAACTTTTCAATCAATCCAAAGTCCAGCTGGAAATCTGGCCACAGTTTCCCTTGAGGCTATGAAACAAAAGACTCAGGGCTATAAAAACACCTCAGGTCTCAGATGCCCACACATTTGCAGGTGGGGACTTTTGAGACGCCACAGGGTATCCAAAACATCCATACAAGTCTTGCAAAGATGGTGCATAATTCATAGGAGACCCACACCCTCCTGGTGTGTTAGATGGAGCCCAGGACACGCATCTCAAACAGCTTTGAACTGATATCCAGCAACTATCAAAGGAGGCAAGTTGGTATAAAGCAGCACCTGATAGCTACCTTCCTTCTTAGTGGAACGTCCCCAGCAGTTAACAAGGAGAACAGTAAAACTATTACCAAATAACAGCTGAACAACCATAGAGGAAATACAGGTGTATTCTAGATCTAGAACAGGATAAAAATTAAAAGCTGCACATCTGTTTTTTCTTGAGGACTGAAGACCACCTCCTCCACTTCACTCTGAGGAATTCATCATCTTTGACTAGCAATAGTTTTGAGTTATCCTGGGATGCAGCAATTCTTACATGATTCAGTAGGATATCAGCAGGGTGAAGGCAGGAGTGTCTATGGCAAGGTAAAGGGCCAGTAGGGGTGAGGTAGGCATTCTGACAGCAAGTTGTGAGCTTCTCTAAGGCATGGGCAGCTGTGACGCTCAGTGTGTGTTTCATAAAGCTTCACTTGCTTTTTTTAGCAAGTAAGTGACAAGTATCACCCCATACCCCTAATCTTGCTTTTTCAGCAGCCCATCCTTTCCAGCTGCACTTCAGTTGCAGAGGCTGGAGATGGGAGGTGTTAATTTGCTGGGCATCTTGTTTAGCGATTCAGTGCAGAAATGTCATTCTACTACAAATTGGTTCTGAGGGTGTTTTTTGTTTTGCTGGGTTTTTTTAACTGTCACCCATGTGCAGTGATGCGGCAAGCCATCTATTAGAAGACAAAAACACTGACATATATAATTAGCTGTAGTCTGCACGGCTACTTTGTACAGAATTTGGGAAATGAGCATCAAACAGCAGCATTTGGCAATCCTCTGTGCTTGCAAACTGTTTCTTACTAGATGTGACTCTATTCCTGTAAAATGCTTGCCGAGAAAAATTATTTCAATAATGAAGAAGATTGCTTGTCTGTCTAACTGACGAGGATTATTTTCTTTATAAACCACTATTGTCAGCCTGACTGGCTTCAATTTTGTAGTTAATGTGGGTCACAGTGTTTGTCTTTTCCTTTCAACGCTGCTGTCTTTATTTACATGGTTAATCACTGTTTTCAAACTGTTTGATTATTTTGGAAGGCTTACAATCCATAGAAACATAGAATCCTCGAATGGTTTGGGTTGGAAGGGACCTTAAAGATCTAGTTCTAAACTTCCACTAGACCAGGTTTACTCAAAGCCCCATCCAACCTGGTCTTTAACACTTCTAAGGATGGGGCATCAGCAACGTCTCTGGGCAATCTGGTCCAGTGCCTCACCACCTTCAGAGTAAAGAATTTCTTCCTAATATCTAATATATATCTCCCTGTTTCAGTTTAAAGATTTTACTCTTCATCCTATTGCTAAATTCCTTGATAAAGAACCCCTCCCCATCTTTCCTGTAGACCCCCTTTAAGTACTGGAAGGCTGCTATAAGGTCTGCCCAGAGCCCTCTCTTTTCCAGGCTGAACAACCCCAGCTCTCTCAGCCTGTCTTCATAGGAGAGGTGCTCCAGCCCTTTGATCATCTTCGTGGCCCTCCTCTAGACTCATTCCAACAGATCCATGTCCTTTTTATGTTGGGGCCTCCAGAGCTGGACACAGTACTCCAAGGGGCGTCTATCCAGAGGGGAGTAGAGGGGCAGATTCACCTCACTCAATCTGCCAGCCATGCTTTTTTTTTTTTTTTTGGATCCAGCTCAGGATGCAGTTGGCTTTCTGGGCTGTGAGCACACATNAAATTTCTTCCTAATATCTAATATATATCTCCCTGTTTCAGTTTAAAGATTTTACTCTTCATCCTATTGCTAAATTCCTTGATAAAGAACCCCTCCCCATCTTTCCTGTAGACCCCCTTTAAGTACTGGAAGGCTGCTATAAGGTCTGCCCAGAGCCCTCTCTTTTCCAGGCTGAACAACCCCAGCTCTCTCAGCCTGTCTTCATAGGAGAGGTGCTCCAGCCCTTTGATCATCTTCGTGGCCCTCCTCTAGACTCATTCCAACAGATCCATGTCCTTTTTATGTTGGGGCCTCCAGAGCTGGACACAGTACTCCAAGGGGGGTCTCTCCAGAGGGGAGTAGAGGGGCAGATTCACCTCACTCAATCTGCCAGCCATGCTTTTTTTTTTTTTTTTTGGATCCAGCTCAGGATGCAGTTGGCTTTCTGGGCTGTGAGCACACATTGCTGGCTCATGTTGAGTGAAGGACATCCCCAAGTCCTTCTCATCAGGCGTGCTCTCAATCCATTCCCTGCCCAGCCTGTATTTGTGCTTGGGTTTGCCCTGACCCACATGCAGGACCTCAAATAACAATAGATACTCTAGACCTCTATTAACTCCTAAAGGAAGCTTAGACATCTTGTCACCTCACAGTACCCTAAACTGTAAAAGCATTTAGAAGTTTGAATCTGAAAACCATTTAAACTTGCTAGTGAAGGAACAGATAAAAAAGGTATTTAAAAAAGCTCATTGAAAAGGAGACACAAATTTACCATTGATAACTCTCACAATTTTGTTATTGTTATTATAATACATAGTATTTTTTTAAAAACTAAGAAAGGAATGAAGACAGAAAGAAAAGGAAACATGTCTACCAAAGACATGGTGAGCGAGAGCTCACGAAGCCGTCTCCAAAATCTTGGTAGGTGTCCATGGCACAGTGTGGAGCCATTTAGGAGACTAGTTAGTCTTTCAGAATTGTTATAAACATGGCAGCCTAGCACTAGCATGAATCAAATCTGCTACTGGACATAAATCTGAGGATGTCTACACCATGATATATCTTTTGATGTAGACTAATCCTAATAAACTTTTATGTTGTTTATATGTCATGTTCTAAGAAAAAAATGGAAGCTACTTAATTTTTTAGTACTTAGTCTTTGCAATATTTTGAACATTTGACTGAAACCCTCCTCTCTAGCATATCTATAGAACTGACAGCTCTTTGAGAGACAACCTGAGTAGGATTCGGCTCCATGTTTAGACTCGAATATGTACGTCTGTGTGTAAAGGCCTACTTGAGATAATCAATGAAGATTTGAGAGCTAGGGTGCTACCCAGTAACCTAAACATAGATCTTGAGGTACTTAGGCACCTACTGCCGTTTCAGACATTTTAGGGTATCCAGCACAGCAACACAAGGATGGCAAATATTACACTGGATTTAGAGACCTCATCCCCTCAGCCAAAAGAGACAGGCAAGAAAGAGGAGTCTCTTCTAATTTTCTTAGATTATAGAAGAGCTCCCTGACTGAGCACTCCTTACGGACTCAGTCATTACTCATGTAAATTGCCGACTGTTCTGGCCACTGTCCAGAGAAGCATTTAAGTACATGCTTAAGTCTTGCATTTTCTCCATAGGTATGGCAACATGCCATTAACAATGTTATGTGCTCTGTGCACATGGAAGCTACCCTAGAAACCGTAAGACACTTTAAAACTACATCCCTGAGCTGCAGCTAGAGACCAATCATCTCATCTCCAGGCAGGAGGTTGTAAAGATAACATGTATCTTTGAATTCCCCTGATTCCAAAGGTGTTTGTGTACCACAGTAAGATGAAGATAAAGACATAGGGGTGGCTCATTGTGAACCCACATAAAATCCCATTTTCCATCAATCACTACAGCAGCCAATAATTCCTAAAGAACATGAAAGCCTTAGGATAATAGGTATTTTCTGTTCAACCTAAGGCTTCACCTTTATTGCAAATGCCTGTCAAAGATGAGCCTCTTTAAGGCCGCTTTACAGCTACTTGACTCTAGTTTTCTCTTTCTTGAACTCACCTACTGCTGTCTGGGGCCCAGATACATGTCAGCACTTGCAGTATCCTTTAGGCAATGAGCTCCATGACAGCTTCTTCTGTTCAACCCTGCCTCCTATTTGATTCCTCTGTCTTTAGACATAGCTCTTCACCCCTTGGCAGCAAAATCTCAATAGTACAGAGGGCTCTCTATTGATTTCTGGGAAAGGAAGAATGTTGCTGCAAGGCTGGCAACATATTAAACTAAATCCTACATGTACATCAGAGGAAAAATATTCGTGCCTTTGTTCAGCCCTCTTTTCAGTTGAAATGAAAAAATATAGAATATTTTCACTGCTTCCCTATGAATCTCATCAATGATTTCATACAAGTACTCTCTAAGTCAAATGCCAGCAGAAATAAAAAGGACTCTATGCATGAAAGAAGAGGATCATTCTCTGATTAGTTTGAGGGGAGGGAACTGTGTGATTGCAATTAGTAGCTTTGAGCAACACAAAAAAGCCTCATGGCCATATAGGCTGAAAAGCAACGTTTTCAACTTCTTTGATGTTTTCCCAAGGAGAAGAAGGTGGTGGCCAGAGGAGGAGAAATAAATTTTATGTTCCTGGGTAGTTTCTTTTTATTATTTGATATATTTTTTTAAAGCAGTATGTTCGTAGTATGCTAGTAGCTTGCTGCTCAGATACTTAGACACTGAATAGTAAAGTTTGCAAAGGCAAAAGCATGGGCTGATTGCCTGATGAACAGCAGAAGTTTTAGTATCCCCTTAGAACTAACATGAACAGTACTGGCAGCCTACAAAGTGCTGTTATACATTTCCCAGATGGACTGAATTTCAACATCTGTATTACAATGTCTTGTATCTACAAGATATGAGGTCTGTACTGAGATGAAATTACCTGTAAAAATAGTTAAATTGTGTAGGATACTCTAAGGTACATTTACCATCCTTCTGCTACCCTAAGAGATCAGTAGAACTGGGACATGTTGGTTCATAACTTAATCCTCATTTTCATCCAAACAAATATTCTAGATTCATCTGGAACAAGCTTTTCAAAGGGGAAACATGGCCTGCATTAATTTTAGTAAAGTTCTGAACCTGACATTTCTAAAAGAGAATTAAACTAACACAGGAAACCAATTGTCTTCAGTGCCATCAATCCAGCTATTGGATCAAGCACTGAGAGAAGTTAAAGGTAATCAAGATGCTCTTACAAATGCTTGAACTTAGGTCTCACCATGGAATAGCCACCAGCTGTAAAACACAGTATCTGGGAGGAAAACAAGGAGGATGGGGTGCTATTTAATACCAAAGACCTCTTGATATGTGGTAAAGGACATGAAAAAGAGAATTTCATTAAACTTGGAAAACACAAGCAAGAGAGACCCCTTGATTAAACTGAATTGTTTTTTTCCAAGATGCTGAAATAGGAAGAGTAGCTGTAGATAAGCCATATCAGCTATTGTCAGAGCATCTGACTTAGAAATGATATAAAAAATGAGGAGATAGAGACTCAAGGCAGATGAAAGAAGCAGAGCATGACCTTTTTTGTTGTAGCTTAGTGAAGCAATAAAAGTAGCAACTGATACACTCATCTTACCCAGCAGAGAAGATTTCTAGAGCTATTTGCAGACAAAAGTGCTAATTAGGCAACTGGGCCAGACAGAACTATTCCCAAACCTCTGTCATTTTATTAATGTTTCTGTGATGATACTTTTTGGTTCTCTTTATCCAGATGTCATAAAGTGAAGCAGATGCTTTGCATGCTCATTGTTAATGAGCACTGACAGTCATGCTTTCTAGTTCCTTTCCTTCTCCGCTTTGGTATTCTTCAGTGACATTTTCATTCAGCAATATGACTGATGTTTGTATTAGTATTTTAATTCATTAAGATGTTTTAGTAATGAAAATATATGTATTTTTTTCTTGATATCATAAAATAGAAACTGAAATGTTGTCACTTCTAGAATGTAAAGCAGGGTAGCCAAATTATTCTAGCAAAATATGTATTCTGATAGGAATAACTACTGAAGAAAAGAGTAACTAAAAAGTGTATATATGCAGGTATAAAAAGAGTTGTGTAAATCATTTGATGGAATAGACAGTGTTTGATGCTTGGCAGGAAATTAATTTCCACACATATACTTGCTGTGACAGCAAAGTGATATGACAGCTCCTGCAGAACATCCAGCTAATTACTGTATCTTCTTTTGCCTTGTTTTTTTCTTTTTTCCTACTGTAAACCATGGACAGGAAGGTGGAAATTCATATTCCAGCTGCTGTGAGAAATAGCCATGAAAAAAAAAAAAGTAAAAACCACACAGGTCTGAAAAATGTTTGTTTGAAGAATTTCAAATCATGGACTCAGATCAGCACAACTACTGAAATATTTCTACAATGTTAGCAACTAAAAAATAGATTTTCAGGTTTGAAAGACTCTTTCCTCCACACCACTGTTAAACCATGCTTCTTGAATGCCACCAGGTCACTACACACTAGGTGTTGTTCAAATGCAATATAATAGGCAGTCTCTCCTCCACCAAGTTAATGTATGCACATTCAGAAAAGCACATTCAGGAGCTGGACTTGTGAAAGCTGGGAGGTTTCTGCAGGTCTTAGGAGTCAGTGCTGAACCAGGGAGAAAGAAACAGAATGGAGACATGGACTTAAAATTCTGCTCTGTCCCAGGAGGTACCATTCTGTCCAGGAGCTATGATGGGCAAAATACTGGATTTGTGGATTCCTGTCACACACGTACGAAAGCACTCAAGATGGAATACCTGATGGACGTCAGACCAGCAGACATCTTTTCCAGAAAGGGGGGAAGAGGTCTTTTTTCAACTAGAAGTTTTATTAGAACCACACTTTACATGCTCTGACTTCAGGAACTCCATAACCACTGCTGATTTGGGCTGGTTCTTTCTGGATCTCATTACAGAAGTGAACATCAAGGGGTCACGCAGAGGAAAGGCAAGGGCCTTGTGCAAGAAATCTAATAGAGGTCACTGTGTATTGAAAGAAAACTATAAAAGAAAGCACAAAGATACTTAAGATAAGAACAGAAGATGAACTACAAACTTGGATATGTTTTCCTACCCTATTGTAGCTTCATTGTTCCTGACCAGAGAAGGTAATCTCATCAACTGTGACTTCGTTTGACTAAGATTACCCTTTTCCCTCTTGTATTGATTTTGCTTTTTTTCAGTCATCATTGTGGAATGTAATAATTTGGGCATGACAATTTGGGCATTGAAAAGTGAGTTTTCTGACAAAGTTGTGATTTGGGGTGGGGTGGTGGAGAATTACACTCCTTTGGGGCAGCACTGAGAATTATTTAGAAAAAAGGTCTGATAGAAAAAAGAAAAACAAACAAACAAAACAAAACAAAAAACCAACCAACTAAACAAACAAAAAAAACCCCAAACCAACAACATAACTATGCCAGGCCAGCCGTTTTCTGATGAAACACCTTTAAGAGGTATAAAAGGAAATATAAAATAAGTAGGGAAGAATAAGAAATACAGAAAATAAAAAATAATAATAATAAAAAAAGCAAAGAAAATGTAGAATAAGGCAAATAAGAGGAAATCTTATCTATACATTTTTGCATCAAGAGATGAGAAATCTATTCAAAGCTATCCGAGAAATCAATGTAGATTCATATGTAGTTTATCTGAGGAACAGATTCATCCTGACTCTGCTAGACAGCTCTTAGCTGTCAACCCAATGGAACAGTGAGATCCACTGCAACCACACACCATCACACATTAGCACTGCCTCAGAGGTGGGTTAGAAGACACCCAGGATATGTGTGTATTGGCACAGGACTGGGCAGGCTCACCAAGCAGCCCTATTGCCAGCCAACAAAGAGGTGCTCAGCTTTGTGTGGAGCCTGAAATATGGAACTCTCCAGAGGCCTGCTCAACATAGGGAAACAAATGCAACACCTGTATATATAGAGAAAGAGCGCAAGCAAAATCAAACAATTTACACACATACATTCAGATTTAATCATTCCCTTTTCCTGTCCACATCTTCTGCAGTTACTGCACTTTCTCCTCCTTTTCTCCAGCATAAATCACTTTGGTATCTTCCTTTCAGTTTCCACTGAGATAAATATTTAAATCATTTTCTGCACAGGGGTGAGCATTGCAGGGAAATCAGAGCAGGAGATAGCCTCTGCTCCTGAGATGTGGGCAAAAAGACTCTGAAGCAGAGTTTACAGCTCTTCATGAAAATGGTATATCACACGAATTTCCCAAATATCTTGCCTGGTGGATGTTAACAGGAAACCACAAACAGATCCAACTTGCTTGCTCCTTGGGTAACTGAAAAAGCTGAGGTTCAGCCCCTGCCACTGATCTCAGCCTGACAATTACTAAGCTCAGGGCTTTTAAAAGAGTAACCCCCTTCTAGTTCTTTGGAGGTATCTCAATTACTTCTCCTAACATTGCTTGTGCATCCTGACAAAGAGGAATGGGAGGCTCATTAAGCTCCCTCAGGCTTATGTCAAGGAGTCCATTTCCAAGTTTCTCAGTTACATGATATATTTACTCTGAAAGCAGGAAAGTAAAAAAAAAAGAAATTAAATATTTGCTGTTAGATTGTTTAATTTGTTGTTACAACTGGGTCAGCTGCTACCACTTGCATTTCCTGAAAGAACATGCTGTTTTATAATCACTGAAGCATAACCGTAGCTCATAAGATTTGGTTACAGCTATGAACCAGTGTCTTTAAACCAAAAATAGATCATAGAACTAAAATCAAAGATGAGTAAAAATTTAAATTAAGCTCAAGACAAGAAAAACAGTTAGTCTAGGATATATCAAAGGCGAATTGAAAGTCAGGTCCCCAGAAGGAAAATCTAGATCCAAATAAAAGTGACCCAGCCAAAATTATTCTCCCAGTTCTTTCCCTGGAGGGTTTTGCAAATAATAGGCACCTTACCTCCTGATCCAAAATGTCTCTGTACCTTTGACTAAATGACCCAGGTCAGCAGCTGTCAGGCACTTAGCTCCTGCTAAACCCCTTGAGGAACCAGAAACTAAACAAAATGATACCTAAGCCCACCAGAGGAAGCCAGTCCAATAAAACATGCTTCATTCACGTGTAACACATGAAAGGATCAAACTCCTCAGAAACTCAGTGAAAACTGCTTTAAATACACCTATGAAGAGGGGACCTGTCTGATGATAATGGCCACCCTTATCCTCATTTTAACACATGAACTGAAAGGTTAGAACATTTGCACAGGAAGAGGTAGATTTGCTCTCCAGGTCTGCTCAGCCTGGGGAATAAAACTTGTGTCTCTCCTTCTCTAACTTTCTTTGACTGGAAAAGTCCCAGTTCAAATTCCCTGAAACTGAAGAAAAACTGAAGCTGATCTCTCTACTTTCTAGATAACTAAACAAAATTGGCAGTGTGGTCACCAGAGGCTGTCTCATCCTTCATCACAGTCCAATGAATGCCAAGGCCAATACTTTCTTCGTGTTCCCCCAGCCCTTGGACATAGACTCTATTATCGGATCTAGCACCTGAAAACTAAAGTGGAGCACCACCCAAGAGGCTGAATGCCCTTGAACCAGGCTATTTTGCTACTTGGGAAAATTCCCTCTCAGTTGTTGTTTTCAGTTATTATATCTATTCTGGATTTACATGCTCACTATCATATAATCTAAAACAATTTGTAAATTATTCTTTATTGTGAATTAACTTCTGATAAGTAATTAGCCAACAACAGTGAGTGCTATCCAGGCCAGCTAAGAGCAAAGTGAGAAAACATTTTTTCTACATTCATTTGGAAAGTTTTATTTTGATGCCTAAGGACTGACAGTGTAAGTACTACCCAAAGATGTTAATTACACAGTTTTTCAGCAGGTGAAAAATTTATGAAGATCTGAAATATGTTAGGCATAAAGAGACCTTGCTGGATGGATAAATGATAGTGCTGGTTATTTAGCTATCTAAAATCAAAGCGTCAAAGGCAGATTTCGGCTAAGCTGAGAAGAGCTAAACTGAAAGCTAAGCAAAGATAAATTTCCCTACACAAATATATCTTTTCTGAAGCACTCAGTTGCCCAATTCTCTGTAATTCTTATAAATCCATATCATCAATATATCTGGTTATATCCATATTATGATTGACTGTTTTTATAAAGCTACGTGCTTCTTTGCAGGCTGATTCTGATTACTGGGAATGAAGTACAATCAGTTCTGAGCTGCGTTTTTCAAATCTGTTGCATGCTCCCAAAACAGCATACAGATGGCTGACAGGTCCACTTAATACTTCACTTATAGGCTTCCTATTCCACTGTATTCTAAGTAGTTTTTGATATATTACATTAAAATTATGAGTAACATAATGTTGTTAGAACAAATTGTCCTTCATAAAATGTGCCACCTAATGAACAATGATGTTGCAGTAATATTTTTCATTAAAGTTATTCCACTCTGTTTTTTAGAGTAGAATGGAAGTTGTTTAGTCAGTCAGTCTGTGCTCTGCTAGTAAGTCACATATTAATGCCTATTTGCCCTCAAAAAAAAATCCTACTGTTGCTTCACCTCTGTGTTCCTATGTTACCATAAGGCCTCTACTGAAACTGGAATCTCCTTGCCTTCCGCTGCACACAAACTTACCAGAAGAACTTCTCAGAGCACATTCCCGTAGGGCCGTGTCTGTTCCTGGGCTAACTCACAAGACATAATTCAAAATGCATGGGATCTGAGAGCAGAGCAGGAGTACCGTCAGAGACTCTCCATCCTCCATCCCTGTTTCTGAGACTAAGCCTGTCTTTCCTCCTGAATCCAACACAATTTCTTTGCTGCAAAGAACATGTGTTATAAACTAATAAATAATACGTATAAATGAAAGGTAGAGTGACTCACGGAAGGTCACAGAGCAGGCTACTCATCAAACCAGTACTAAAGCCCTTCTCACCTGTCTCCCAGCACAATTTAATGTGTTTGGCATACCAGAGAGTTAGGATTCCTAAGGTTCAGCCATAGCATCATGCAATGAATTTGATATGCATAATACTATTTAATATGATTATTTTTTGTTCCTGACAACATCCTCCAGCCTCTCCATCCACCCATGAAAACAGTTATCCTGCATGTTCCAGGCTTTCCTAATTAATCATTATTGCACTTTGATTGATAATTTACAACATGGTTGTAAATGGAGAATTTGACACATCAACAAATTCTTGAATTCTGCTCTTCACTGGTGTTGCCAGTAAAGCAGCTTAAATCTTTAGTATGAGAAATTAACACAAATGTGCTGATAAATAAAACCAAATTGGATTTAGTTTAAATTGAATTATCTTCTAAGAGATACTCACAAATAACCGCTTTTTCTTGTTTGCCCATTGTCAATACTTTGCATGTTGCTATTTCTTTAGGAAGTCAACAGAGTGGAGAAAGGGATATAAACAGGCAGTCAGAGTTTGTGAGTATAGTCCAAAGGAGCATAAACATCATGAACATTGTTCTTTTGCCACAGTCATATACATCTTTTCACTATTCTAAATGTTACTGATGCTATACTGAGAAATTATTCAATACAGTGGAACATCCTATTTCATGCTGTTTGATTTCTGCTGTGTGGTATTTTTACTATAGATTAGTACCTTGAAAAAGTGGAGTTGTGTGGTGTGTTAACTCAGCCCCATTCAACACTGTGTGCTTAAAAAAGATTAACTGCTGGTTTATCCAGCTATTGATTACTGGATAACAAATCAAATCACCCTCTATTTACATAACATTGGCAGATAAGCATATGATGACCCACCAAGTAAGAAGTCTGAGATCAATACACTGATCAAACAGCAATTATTGCTCAACAGGAGAGGAGAACTCCAGGAGGTACATAGTTGTACATCTCTGTACACGAGAAGTAAGGACCAGGTTAACATCAGTGGTGCTAACTGGTTCATTAAAACATCTTTTGCATCTGCCTTTTGAGTAATAGGAGGTTAAGGAGTTTTGTGGCTTCCTAGCTGTCTTTTTTTTGAACCCAATTCACCTTTTCTGAAGGACCTATCACAGTCTTGGTTGAAAGAAGCCAAGCCCTGTACTGCCATTTCTGTACCACCACATACTTATCACAAGACTGAATTTGCATTCATTTCTCTACACAACTTTAACTTCTATAGCCATTCATCTGAACCTTCAAGAGAGAGCCTGTTTTGCACTGAAGCTGAAACATCCCACAGTCTAAGAAAGCCACTTCACCTTACCCACCATGGACCTCCAGTTTGTCTCACTCTTCTGCTTTACTGCCTACTCCTGTAGAGCTGTTAAATCTCCTCTTGGCACCTTCTGAGTTTAGTCAGCTCCTTCTCTTTGAGAGAGATGCTGGCCTCAGCTATTAGGGACAGGCAGTATGGGTAGGGACTATTAATCCATGACAGACCCAAATAGTCTCCTGGAGAGACTTGTGCCTCTAATATCCCAACTCAACTTCATGCTAGGTATCTCAGGACATGAGAAACATTTCCTGCAAAAAGCCAAACGGTTTTGGTGGATTGCAACAGATTTCATTGGTCTGGATACTTTGAACTGAAAGGAAAAACAGCTATCAAAAGCTAATGGCCACCTTATGGGTCCTGACCCTCAAGAATGTTAATGTGAATGTAACCAGAATGTACCAAAGAGGGCCAGCAGCATACGTGCAAGCCACTCTTCATACCTACACACCTACAAAGGAGTTCTCAAGTATGTCAATTTCAAAAATCCTAGTAAATGTGGGGGCCAAAGTCCTTCCTTCTGTCATATGTAAAGACAATGGAGATGAGGCATTTACAGAGAGTAGGCAGGTCACCTTAGAAAAGCTTACATGAGGATACAGGAAATATTTTTGCAATACAGTCACTTTGGGAATGCTTGCGAAAAAACAGCTGACATTTAAATTACAGTAACAGACCACGATTGCTGGTCTCTAAGTATGGATTTATTTTAAAAACCCTGCTTTGACTGGCTAACTTACAGATCAGAAGATCCAGTAGACACGATGACTCTACTTTATTCTGGGAACAATTTTGCCTTGTTACCTAGACTCCCACTCATCTGCGATAAACAGAAATTGACTACGAAACAAAACCCGTTTTTTTTACACAATACATTCCAGTTATTCTCATAGCCCTCTCTTTCTGAACCGAGCAGAACAGTCCCACAGAGAAACGGTTCTCCCTGGGTATCTCAGAAATATTAGAAAAACATTAATGTTTTGGAAAGCTTGAGGAGTGTGTGCCATAACCACTGTTACACAGCTTCCCCTTTGTGCTGCAAAACAGTTTCAGTATCAATCTCCGCACCTAGTACAGACAGTCAGGGTTATAGTGCTGCTCGCAGTCCTCCTACACCCTCATCCCGTGCGTGTTCTCTGCGGGAGGGTGGCGATGCTCCTCACGGTACAATGGATACTTGTGGAAGGCTCATCACATTGTAATGAGCATCTGGACAGAGGTGGGGAGAGGGATGCATTCCTCCTGCATGTGGGCAGCCATGGGGTGAAGGTTATACCTCAAATTGTTGTCACTGCTGTTGATACTGTTGATAGCATTTTCAATGGAAACGTTATTAACAAAATATTATCTCCAATCCATTATTTCTTATGACTCAAGAGAGCTGGCAGTGAAATAGGGGAATTCCATTGCTCACATAGTTTAAATGGTAAGAGAGATGATGTTTTCAAATGACCTTTTTGTAACATATTTTGAGAAGTTTACCTAATGTTTCACTGCAGAGTTTGCATTTTTGAAAGATTGTATCAGTGTTCTCTGGATTGTTAAGGAATTTTTCGCCTAGTGCAGCAGCTTTAAAAGACTTGTTTATTTGCAAGTCTATGCACCAGGATCGGTCACTATTTTCCTGCAGTACTAATAAGTTCAGACATAGAATCATAGAACCAGCTTAGCATTAAGTAAAAGATAGCACAGAGAGAACTTCGAAATGAGAGTAGTGAATGAAATGGACGATTGCAGTTCTGCACAATTGAAAATACCATTCCAAATGAGTGACATCTGTAGCCATCCATCTCTAAGACAGAAAAAAAAACATTTCTTATGTCTGGCCTGAAAAAGGACACTCCAAATCAAGAAAAGTACTAATGAGCTTAGCCCAATATTGATGAATAGACTTACCTCAAACAACAAGAATAATTTCTTTTTCATAAACTGTAAATAACTATCCTTTTAAAAATATATGCAACATTCATTTTTCAAAACCTATGATTGCCACCTTTCCGATTCCCATGTTGGCTGAGCTGACAAAACAGATAAAAGTTCGGAGATAATCTATCCATATGTCATGGCCTTTTCTAATGCAATAATCTCTGGCATTTCTCACTCTTTTAGTGGTCTGCAGTTTATAGACAGCTCCAAGCTGGAATTGTGGGGAAGGTGCCCTATTACTGTTATACTCAGTCTTCATTTAATGCAGCAGAGAGGTCGTGCATCCAAGAAGGCATTCCACATTTTTTCTTGTAAAGGCTGTGCCACAACTGTCACATTGTACCCACAATCATCATTAAAACTTCTTCTGAGTATTGCTGTGAAATGAATGCCCGAAATGTTTCCCTGGTTAACTGTGCATAGTCTGCTTATTTCAATAATCACACAGTCCCCCGCAGATGCTCGCAGGCTAATGCTGTAGCAGGACGGTATATAATTGTGTGGCTGGTAATTATATAATATCCTTTTATAGTAAAATCATAGGTGGTTTAGAAGCACATTACCAACTCACCTGGATGCATTTGTTTTGAAATTCTGCTGTCACCCCCTGTAGAAAACAGGATATGAAAGTCTAATCTGGTACTGAAAGTATTTCAAATTGCATATTCTCTGTTGGATTGCAATGGTTTAACAGAGCAACTTAACAAATAACTGAGTTCATGGAACTGAAAATAAATGTAACTCATCACCAGTATAACTCATCATTATAGTGGAATTTCATCAGAAATATGAATAGAGATACGTTATTTTATTAAAAGATTTTTCTCATAAAAGAATGGAGCAGCTTGGATTTCTTTTTAATCAACTTTATACTGAGAGTTTACAATTTTTATAGCATAGTGCCTGCAGGGGGCAGGGGGGAATTGTCCCAAAATCCCATGCACAACCCAAAGCTGGGGTTGAAATCATCCAATCAAGATAGTAAATAGTGCACAAAGACTACTTCTAATTACATCTCTAAAAATCATATTTTCTTGGCTCCTCTCATTTCTCATAAAGTCAGTCTCACCAGTTTAGGATACTAGCAACTGATCCTTAAGATGTAATCTCATATAACAAATAATGTGTAGAAGAAAGAGGAGAATCTCTGGCATTTTGCTCGGCTCCAACTGCAGTTTTGCAAGAATCTGTAACGCTGTTATTCATCAAGAATCATATTACCACACTTACAGCTGTTTGTGAAAGTCTTCTTTCTCTCCGTTTGCCATCCTTCTGTTTAAATAATGATGTGTGTATATATGTATGTGTGTGTGTATATATGTATACATAAAACCATTTGCAGCAACATATATGTCAGAATTAGAAGTACCCTAGCATATGTAATATTGCCAAGTTTTGCATTATTATCAAAATCACATCCATTCATACAGAAGTTTTCCAAACTAAGCATCTATCTCAAGTTCCTTTATTTCCAAAAAATGTTGTGGCTTTTGCTACAGGGATCTTTCTTTGCTGTTTGGGGGATAATGAAATTTGGTTGAATAAATAGATGAAAAACAAAGCCTTCAAAGATAATCAAAATGCTGACCTACTTAGCACAGCACAGGGAAGTTTAAGTGCAGTTCTAGGGTAGACTACAGCTATTGCTTTTGGCCAGGGAAAACAACAGAAATGCCTGAATATTGTGAGCAAAAATAAACTTCAGTCCCAGACAATGCCTGCTACAGGGGGCAGAGCCAAGAAACAAAGCTCACTGATCCCACTGTCACTTGTGCTTGATCCACCAACACACTCCCTGAAGGGCAGCACCCCAGTAAACTGGGGGATTTCCAGATATCTGGCAAAGTAAGTTTGAGGGCAAGAGCAGCGATCTCATTGCCTATAGCCTGATACCCCAGGAAGCTCCCTACTTTGCTTATGCTCAAACCAGTTGTGCAGTATAAATGGGAGAAAGAAGGATATCCTGGCAAACTCATTAGATCTGACGTGCTCATCCAGACTTGCAAGAAAGCAAACTTTGCCTGAGATCTAGCACTGAGTGGGAGGCAAAGCCATTGACAAGTGCTGTATAGTGATGGAAAGATTAAAAAAAAGTATGAGACCATGCTAAAATGACTTATTGGGAGGGGAGGGTACAGCTATTTATTAAGAAAAACATTCAAGGCATAGGATTGCAAAGTAATACTTCCAGTTCTACTGAAAGCATAGAAAAGAAATATAGCAGGAAGCAGGCAGCTCAGCAACTTCTTGGAATGTGTTCCAGAATTATTTTTTTTTTTAATTTTTTTTTTTTAATGCTTAAAGAACTGTTGTCCAGGATTTATTTTTTTTTTTCTATATTTGATTCTTGATGAGAGAAATGAGTTTAAAAGGTAGGTTGGTTCTAGGAATGTCTCCCCTCTTCTAGGAGGAGAAAGGGCAGAGTAAGCACCATGGACTTCAAGCAAATGGACTTCCCAGTAATGGTGTGTGTGTTACTACTTGCTTACAAGGAAAAGTAAGGCAGAGAGAAAGGAGCTCCCAATTTTCTGCCAGCTGCAAAGCAGGGAAGCAACCCCATTGATGAAATCATCATCTCTAGCCTCTGCCTGCTGGGCACACTCTGCTGCGACCAAGCAATGAAGGTGGAGTCTTTCATGTGGAAACCAAGGTGCCTCATGCCATGTGACCCAGAAGACAGCCAAAAGCTGCCTCATATTCAAATGCTCATCTGTAATTGCAAATCAGGGAAAATCTAGTTTGTAATCTTATAGAACATAAGCACATTTTTTCCTGTCCTGGAGAGCAAGTTTTTATTCAAGAAAACTTTAGTCTTGTTTGAAGCTGAACTGGTCTTGCATTTGCAATAAGGGTAATTGAGTACAAGAAACAAAGACATTGATTTATTCTTATACCTCCTGCTAGGTTTTTTCTTTGACTAGTTGGTTCTCTAAGTGTTAATGACATACATGGTCCATGGCTACTGCCAAGATTTTTCTAAATATTGTTGGCAAGCTGAAGGGCAGCACGTTGTGTGGATAGTAGATCAGGCTTAAAGAAATCTCAGTTCCAGGTTTCCACTGCATACCTGTGTTTCAGCTATCAAGTTTGTAATTCATGTTTGCCGTTTAAGAGCAACAATATCACATATGTGTTTTATCAAAGAAACAACAAACGGATCATTTTGGATCTTGGATAATGGTGATGATGATGAAGTAATAGAAATTGCACTCCAAGAACTGAAATTGACCACCATTTATGACAGAGATTAAAATAAAACCTTTCTTTCTGTGGTAAGGAGCAGGAGGCCCAGGATCTTATGGGAGAAGAGTATTTTAAATATGGTAAGCAAGAGCTCTGTTTACAATTAAGACTATGCTATTTTTTTACCTTTAGCCACATCTTCCATAATTTATCCACTCATTCCCAAGAGAAGTTTGTCAGCAGTTGAAGATAACAAGATAATGTAAATCAAAACTACCTCAAGAGCTTAAAAATTTTAAGTATTTTCTCCTCCTTCCTTCCTTCCTCCTTTCCTTCCTTCCTTCCTTCCTTCCTTCCTTCCTCTCCCCCAAAGGAAACATTAAGGAAACATTAATTTAAACTTATTAGAAATCAATGATTTTAATAAGGAAGGACATGAAACCAATATTCTGATCACCTACATGTGAAAAACATTTTTTTGAGGGGACCCATTTGTGAGGGATTTCCTATACATCTTTTAGCAGAGTTGCAAGGCTCTGCTATCTTTTCTCTGAATTAATTGAGTTATAAAATTTGGAACAGAAATGTGAGATCAATACCTACAATTCATTTACTGACCTGTCAAACTCCACCTTTTCACCAAAAGTTTGTTCAGGAGCATGAACTGTGACCTGAAGCAAAATAAATCTGTCACAGAATATCCCTTGTGAAATACACTGTAAGGAAGTCTTGCAAACAGAAACAAATGGTGAATCTCCCTTACCCCACACTACTGGGGAAGAATCACCTTCCCTTGGAACAATGACAAAAGAGGATAGTAAACTGTCTAACCTGAACATTGAGACAGTCCCAGCAGAAAATTTAAAATAAGATATATAATAAATAGGACTTTAATACCTGGGATCTCTAGGTTAGAAACTCAGGCTGCCTGTCCCACTTGGAAGAAGGAAGCAAACACATATGTTCAGAGAATCACAGCTCTGATACTAAGCCTAAATCACAAGAAATCTTCCCAGTATGGGCTTCAGACCTGTGTAATGTTTGTAGGTTTTGTTAGTCATACAGAGTATTTTGCCTACAGGTGCTTTTATTGACAGGGTCCATCTTGTAATACCTGGATGATCACAGTATCATTATATGTTTGCATCCATTTAAAAATCTGTGGGGGATTCCCTAGCTTCTCAGTACTTCCGAGAATCCCACAGTCTTAGGAAAAATACTCCACATTTATTTTGAGAAAATGAAAAAGGTTTTCCTCTCTTCTTTTTTAGGGCATAATTTGTAGCTGTTTCAAGGTCTTCAGGGATTTGATATGCTACATTCTAGCAGAACCAGTTTCTTGAGCAACTCAAGAAAAATAAGACAAAAAAAGGACCAAGGAGGTATATCCTGTCACTTAAAATTTTCTTTCCAAAGATATGGCAGACAGGAGTAGACAGATGTATCTTTTACAATGTGCAAGAGAGTAATGAGTTCTTCTACTAGTCATATCTTGCCAGAAAATACCCTGCTTTCTCCAGTAAAAAAAAATCCATCCAATTTTCCCATCAACATTTGCATTATACTGTTTTCCTACTGTGGCAGAGATAGAAAGCTGGTCAAATAAGAAGCTGTTTGAAAGTCATTGTAGATATTTGTAAAATAAGACAGTTGATCCATAGTGCTCTCCTGTTGAAACCAAAATTTTGCAATTGCAGAATTTACTAAAAGGTTACTTAACCATGAAAAATAATGATGGTGACGTGGGGCTCCCTCCTTGGGGTTACTGAACTCCAGATATTTTCTGAGAGCTATCCCCCAGAGCGGTCAGCATGTAGTATACCTACCTATCGGGCTATAATGCTCTAAATGTATATCCTTCCAGAGGTAGATGCAGAGAGCTAGTCCTCTTAAAGGGCTGAAGACACTGGAGTTGAGCAAATGCATCAATCAGTGCAAAGCTGTTTACGTGACTTTACTTCCACAAGCAGTGGGACAAGGAGAGTGCTCTCTGTCACCGAGGAATCCCACTGAAGCCAGACAAAGTGAGAATGTGAAAAGCTTCTGGCAGGAGGGAGGCAGCTTTCAAACATCTTTTGTGAAGCCATCTGCTCTTTGCTGATAACCATCAGAGCATTTATATACCTAAAATGAAAGATATTCTGGGAAATATATCAACAAGATTTGTACCACTGTACAATAATGACTTGGTTAAGCATGTAATGAGAAATATTTATAAATATATATTTTTATATTTTGTATATATTCATATAGAAAAAGAAAATTATAAACTCTCTCCTGAAAAAAAAACAGTCCAGTAGTTCTTCCTTAAAAAGTTAATCCTCTGCAGCCACACATGATCAGAGAGACTCAGAATGTTTCAAAAAAAAATCCATGCATTTATCTTGAAAACCAAGATACATTAATTCTTATTTATTTTTCATATTGTTATTTACTTCATGCATTCAAGGTCTTTAAGTCTCATATTTTCAGATGAAGATCTTTAAAGTTTCTTTAAAAAAAAATTAAGCAAGTATTTTCTTGCAATCTCATAATTCCAGTAGACTGGGCTTAAATAAAAGAATCAAATATGACAAGATTAATCTCAAATAACTCTGATTAACAGTAAAGAAATAAAATCTTGAAATATTTTCCAGGGGAATCACTGGAATTGGGCTTGATGGGCCCAGTACATACGAGAAAAATCAGAATTGAAGTTATATCAGGAAAAAATCCCAACAAAGGTGACAAAGGTGTGAGGTGAAATCTTGGCTCAAAGAAGAGGTAAAGACACAGAACTCTACAGTCCACGTGAATTTCTTTTCTTTTCCAGCTGCTGCTGGCTGCATTTTAGGTTCATGGCAGCCACCCTGACCTTGGGAGCAACTGAGGTGCCCTTTGGGCTTCATCTATGCTGGGTTCTTCCAGACTCTACAAGAAGCTTGGATATACCCTACCAGACCAAAGCCCAGTCCTGAAAGGGTGGGGACAGCAGTTCTGGATTTCTGGCTGGGTTTGGACAGGTGTTTAATGGGAAGATTAAAATTAAAGCCAGAAAGGTGTTTTGAGCATATTAGTTAATTTTTATTTTTTTTTTATGTTTTAAGGTGATTTGTCACAAACAAACGGATTCTAAAATTAAGATAATTCTCTTAGAATAAGATGATGCTCCTCTCTTTAGGAATCACTTCAGGAGCAAAGGGATTCATGAATTCTTTATTAAAAAAAAACATTTTGTTGTTATTTGTAAGGAAATTTCATATATATATTTATTATTATTCACTTTCATCATCATAGAAAAATATAGAACCTCAAAGCCTCAGTATTAAGGCCTTGTTTGTAGGGAGGGCAGTAATAAACCAAAAGTCAGAAGTCATAGGCTCAGAGTATATGAACATCTCCTTGGAATGTGCTATTGTCAAAGGAATTGTCTAAGATACTAAAAAGAGCTTTGTTTGCATTTTGATTTCTCTCTTTTCTTAAGCTGTTTGTTTAGAAATGGGTCACTTAGCCTAGCAGATGTTTCCTCAACACAACATATTTGTGTCACAGATGAAGAAAACTTTCCAAATAACTCCCTCGTTTTAGTAATTATAATTTAATAATCCATTTTATTTCTTTTCAGAGCAGACAGAATAATTAACTAAAAATTCCAGTTGTTCATCTGTGTTTTTCCCCCACCTCAAATTTGTACAGATAAATTGCTATGGGGAGTTTTAGTTCTGTCCTAATAAAAAAAAATATAAACTCCACATGAATGTGCAGTTTCAAGCCATCAGAAAATATTCAGGAAACATCACTTAGCTGGTTTACACACCAGAATGTAAATGAGGCCTCCTATTTTTTTCCCTGCTACCAGTAAAGCTGAGGCATTCACTGCTTTCATTTCACTTCACACACACCCCTTTTTTTTTCTTTTTTGGTTGCCATAGAAACCAGGGTGCCAGTCAGTCTGCAGAAGAGGCTGCCATTGCAGGTGGTTTGCAGATACAGTATTAATAAATGAATAAATAAATAAATAAATGGGACCCTCATTTTCCTCAGAAAGACAGCAGTAAAAAGCACATCACTTTGCATTTATGTTGTTAGCTTGTGTAATTTGGCTACCGAGACATTACAGAAAACATTTACTGTCTTAGAAAATAAGCATGCATGTATTTCCTGTACCTGGCAAGCCCATTGTGTATATTTACACTCTATAGCAATCAACTAAAATATTGAAACAACATAAACCAATTGAGTTGAAGAGAATGAATCCTAAAAAGAAATGGAGAATAAGAGAGAGTGTGCGTGTGCGTGCATGCAGCTATTGACTTATTCATGCGCATGTTCAGGTTATGTGCCTAGGATTAATAACAACTTTGAGTTCTATTTGTACAATGACCCTATTGTTCTGGAGAGATTCAAATTAATACAACCTTCAGCTAAAAAATTAAAATCCACCACCAAAAAATGAGGCTGGTTTAGCCTGAATTTAAGCATGAGGAAGACAGGCTTAGGGGATCACTTTATCAGTCCACCTAGGAATCCCCCATACCTTAAAATACTTTTGTCTAAGTTCAACAAAACCTTAAAAATGGGTAGAAATCCCACAAGCAATTATATATGTAGAAGAACTTGTAAACACTAGAAGCTAGAGGAAAGATAAGCATCTTCAAAAAGGAAAGGCAAGAACTCCTCTGTTATCCCTTCTATGTGGTACTTCTCATTGAAACAAAACTCAGGCACATAAAGAGGTGTCACTTCAATTCTCTCCACCAAAAACATCACATTTTACTATATGTAGGAAGTGAAGGGCTTCAGTTGTACCTATGATGTATCTTCAGTCTTTCCTGTAATGAAAAAGCTCTGCAGTTACTGCTGGTTTAGGTGTTCATAACATTTTAATAAAATGTATACATCTTTCCCTGCCATCACGCTCCCGATTCCCCTCATATTTCTCAACAAAATTAATGTTAGTGTTATTCTTCTAGGGAACGAATGATCTTTCAGAGTTTTCCCAGTAGACTATTTGTCTAACCCATAAATTAAAAGACTTTCCAGCCCAGCAGATTTAAGAATATTTAGAAACAAAAACCCAAAACATGAATGACCCAAATAGCAGACCAGTAGAGGTCTGAGGCTTTATAAATACTTACATTCCAATGAAACAGGTGTCATGCACAGAATCACACAGAATCTTCATGGTTGGAAAGGACCTTTGAGATATTGAGTCCAAGCATAAACAAACAAACAAAAAAAAAACCAAACCCCACCACTGACACCAAACCTCACCCCCCCATCAAAACGACCACCACACCCAACAATCTCAGGCACTAGAACATGCCCTGAAGTAGCACATCTACATGTTTCTTAAATACTTCCAGCAACAGTGACTCCACAACCTCTCTGGGCAGACCATTCCAGTGACTGACCACCCTCTCAATGAAGTAATTCTTTTTGATATCTAATCTAAGCCCCCCCTGCCGCAACTTCAGACCATATACTCTGATCCTGTGAGGAGCAGCCAACACCCACATATCTACAACATCCTTTCAGGGAGTTGTAGAGGGCAAACAGGTCTTCCCTCAATTTTCTCTTCTCCAAAATAAACATGCCCAATTCCCTCAGCATCTCCTCACAGGATTTGTTCTCCAGACCCCTCACCAGGTTGCTGGTTCTCCGCTGGACATGCTCCAGCACTTCCAAGTGCTTCTTGTAGTGNTTACTGAGGGTGCACTCAATCCCCTTACCCAGATCAGCAATAAAGATATTAAACAATACTGGCCCCAGAACTGAGCCCTGAGGGACACCACTGGTGACCGACCACCCACAAGATTTCACCCCATCAATCACCACTCTCTGGGCATGGTCAGTCAGACAGTTTTTTACCCAGTGAAGAGTACGCTTGTCCATGTTACCATTTGCCACCTTCTCAAGGAGAACACGGGGGGGGGGGCGGTGTCAAAGTCCTTACCAAAATCCAAGTAGACAACATCCATAGCTTTCACCCCATCCCAAAAGCATGTCACAATGTCATAGAAAGAGATCAAATTGGTTAAGCAGGACCTCCCTTTCATGAACCCATGCTGGCTGGCCCTGATCCCTTGGCTGCCCTGCACTTGCCGTGAGAGTTCACTCAAGATGATCCTCTCCCTGATCATTCCCAGTATCAAGGTCAGGCTGACAGGCCTGCAGTTCCCCAGACCCTCCTTCTGGTCCTTCTTGTAGATAGATGTCACATTGGCCATGCTCCAGTCATCTGGTACTTCCCATGTTGACAAGGATTGTTGATAGATGATAGAGAGAGGCTTGGTGAGCTCTGCCACCAGTTTCCTGAGTACTCTTGGTTGAATCCCTACCCCATCTGGCCCCGTAGACTTATTCGCATCTACATGCATAAGTAAATAATTATCTACTTCCTCATGGATTATGGGGGCGTTGTTATGCTCTCCATCCTCATCTTCCAGCTCAGGAAGCTGAACCCTGTGTCCTTGGCATTTGCAAGTTTTGCTCTGGTGCCAGCAACCTAGCTGGTGTCCAATCCGCAATATGAAGAGTTGGGGGGTTTTGTGGTTATTTGTTACATATATAACAACATTAGTGAGAGAGGCCTCAGCGTCATTGTGCTAAGGATGACAGAATAGTGGAGCAAATGTCAATCCCATCTTCAAGAAAAGTAAGAGGACTCAGTGCACTAGAGGCTGGTCAACATCACCTTAACTCCTGGGAAGGCAAGGGAACAACTAACCCTGGAAACCATTTCCAGGCACATAAAGGACAGGAAAGACATCAGGAGTAGTCATGGTTTCACCCAGGGGAAGTCATTCTTGACCAACGTGGTAACCTTCTTTGATGAAATGACTGGATTGTTAGATGAGGAGAGCAGTGGATATTGTTTACCTTAAGTAAGCCTTTTGACACTAAGTCCCATAAGACCCTCAGAGAAAAGCTGTTAAACTATGGGCTGGATGAGGAGACACTAATGTGGATTGAAATCCTTCTGAACAGCCAGGCCCAGTGTGCAGTGTTAAGTCTAGTTGGAGGCCGGCAACTAACAGTGTACCCCAAGAATCAATATTCAGTCCAGTCCTGTTAAACGTCTTGATTAATGATGTGTACTAGGGGCTTAGTGTACTCTCAGCAAGTTTGTTTATGACACACAACTGGGAGGAGTCACTGATATACCAGAGGGTCATGCTGGCATCCAGAAGGACTTCAAGTGGGTGGGGAAATTGGATGGCAGGAATCTTTTGAAGTTTAACCAGGAGAACTGCAAGGACCTTCATCTGGGGAGGAACAAACACAGACACCTGTATATTCAAGGGACCATCCAACTGGAAAGCAGATTTGCAGAAAAGGACCTGCATGTCCTGGTGGCACCAAGTTGAAGATAAGCCACCAATGTCCCTTTGCAACAAGGACGGCAAATGGTATCCTAGGCTGCATGAGGCAGTGTTGCTAGTCGATCGAATGAGGTGATCCTTCCCCTCTACTAAACACTGGTGAGGCTACAACTGGAGTTCTGGGTCCAGTTCTGGACTCCTCATTACAAGAGAGATATGAACATAATGGAGAGAATCCTTAACAAAGGACTACAAAGATGACGCAGGGGCTGGAGCATCTCTCTTATAAGGAAAGGCTGAGGGATGGGCCTGGGGAACAGAAGGCTCAGGTGAGAATTTTATAAACATATACAAACACCTGAAGGGAAGGAGCAAAGAGGATGGAGCCAGGCTCTTTTCAGTGGTGCTCAATGACAGGACCAGAGGCAATAAACGCAAAATGAAACACAGGAGGTTCCCTCTGAACATCAGGAAACACTTTTTTACTGTGAGAATGACTGAGTCCTAGTACAGGTTGCCCAGAGAGGTTTTGGAGCCTCCATCCTTGGAGATATTCACAAGCCAGCTCTCCCAGGCAGGTGTGACGAGGTGCACCAGCCTGAGCAGGAGTGTTGGGCCAGGTGGTCCCTTCCAACATCAACCAACCATTCTGTTACTTTGTGACTGTAATAGGCATAAAATCATCACCTCTTCTTGAATAGTTAATCATTTTTTGGCTTCAATCCAACAAAATGAAATAGCCATTGCCATTAGAATCAGTGGAAGTCAATATCTCCTACAAAATCAGCCCTATTAGGTAAAAGAAATGATTGAAAATTTTCATTGCTAGAATATGGGACATCTTTGTCATCTCCTGTCACCCAATATATTACCAAATTTATGAAATTACATCAAATTAATTTTTTCTGTGACTTTTTGGGGCAAATAAGAAATATTACAATTATATGCCTCAATCACTTCTCATTCACTATTATTCCAGAAATGCTCCTGAATTTTATTCTACCATTCTGAAAAGGAGGAAAAGAAATCTTTTCTACTGTGCTACATGTGAAATGGTTTGAAAACCTGCACCAGCTTATGTAAACAGCCCAAACCATAGTAGCTGGAGAACACTATGATCAGTCTGGAATGGTCACAGCTGTTTGTTCAGAAGATGAATGGAAATCTCAGCAGAATTTTGATTGCAAAAGGCAACTTCTCTTCCTCTTTCATCACCTTCCAGCCTGTTCCAATTCCTCTTTCTGAGTCGCCATTGAAAAACCATTAAAAAGGAAATAACAAGAAAGTTTGCTGCACACGTGTCCTTGTTCTCAGAAATGATTCATGGCTTATCAATAGCAAAAGCATTACATTCTCTTGACCTGAAGATTTAAAAAAAAAACAAAAACAAAACAAAACAGAACAAAACAAAACAAAACAAAACAAAACCTAGCACATGAATTTTGGAGATGGGAAGAAAAGAAAGATAGTACAAGGAGGAAGGAAAATTGGCAGAATTCTTTTTCAGGAAAGAGGCCAGTGGAGATCAGAATATTGCAAGAGATTACAGGTATCATGGAGCTCTGTGCAGGTTTAGAGAATCCTTCAATTTCTTGCATCTCTGTCGCATTATTCCCTAAAGCCCCAGGCCAATTAGAAATACCTTCATCCTACCTCACTCCTAAGGTGTCCCCTCCTGAATTACAGGATCACAAATCTAATTCTTCCTCTCACTGGAAGAGGAAGAAAGGAAGCTCTCTTTGTAGGAAGTGTCCTCCTCCAGTAGTCTGCTGCCATGAGCACCAACCTAGACTATTTGGCTTATGATTTCCTATTTTATTATATTTACTCACTAAACAATAGATTGACAACTGTTAACACAGGATAATAAGCCTGATGAACTTCCATTATGGCCTAGCATGGCTTTTCTCATGTATATTCTCATAGTATATTTACCAGAAAATTTTTAGAAAGAGAAGCATTGGTTTTAGAGTGGGTATTTTTAGAAACTTATTGACAGGAAGCTGAATTTCAGAGTTCTAGTTTAACCTGCTTAGCAAAAATAGAGCATATAATAAAAGCAGTGAAAAAGATGGATATCTCTTCCTCTATATAATTAACTGTACACTACAAGTTGTGTCCATCCATGGATTTTCTACCTTCTCATTCCAGTATTTAGAGCTTTTCAGGAATGATGCATGCCTGCAGAACCAGTTGGAGAAAAAAATAAATCCTCCATTGAAACACAGTATTCTGTAACTCCAACCATTAGAGAAAAGATTTGTCGAGACTAGTTGTAAAATGCATCCTAAAAAAGGCAATATATATATATGAGATACTTAAAAAGGTCATCCACATTAGTAAATTTCCAGAAGTAATATTTGCATTCTAGTGAGGAAAAAGAAAAGAAGTTTGTAAAATGGTCAAATGCCAGAAATCAAAACACTGACCTTGTATTACTTTTATATTAGAATTATTGGATTTGGAGCTGCCAATGGAGGGTTTCTGGAAAAGGCAAAGAAACTGTTGTTTCTGTTTTCATTATTTCTATCTCATTTCAGAGTGGAACGTCACTTGGATATTGAGATTATTGCACAATATGAATGGTACAGAAAACCCCTAATTTCTGTAAGATAAATGTTGTGGTATATTTCCAAGTAGGCAAGAACCTACAAAATTTATTTGTGTAAATGGAAAAACACTTATGTTGGTGGAGAATCTAAACCACATCTTTTTGTACTCTAATCATCTACCCGCTAACAGAGAAGAGTTGTCAGAGAAGCATTTTAACTCTGAGTGTCTGAAGTTTCATAATAGGCTGTTCTTTTTCTCCTCTAGAGGCCACACATATAAGCAGAATGTATGAATTTTTGAGTTTAGGTTTCTCTTTCTGGGCAACAAAGAAACCTCTACTGTGCATCCCCATTTAGGCACAAATTGGATTGAAATAATATCACCCTTGCAAAAACCCCAAGAACATCTAGTAAAAATGGAGACATTGCTGACCATATTTGAAATATATTCACCTCATGATCTATGACTTTCTCTTTAGATGCAAGAAAAGCCCAAGCACTTGGAACCAGGTAATCCAAACTTTGATTTAATTTAGATTTGGATTCTGTTCAAGTCCATCTGTACTTAATGTAAATGTTAACAAATCCAGAAACAAATATGGATTAGAATTAGCAATCCTCATCTGGGCCAAACTCCCCTGGAATCAGTGTAAATGTGCCTCAATTAAGTTTCCAGTCTGGGATTTATTTGGAATTAGAGATTGTAAACATCTGCCGCATGTTCTGTAATATTTGTCCATAAAATTTTCTCAAGAGATAATCTTAAACATGTAGTGCACATCTTAATGAGAAGAGAGGAAAACTTGGTTTTGATTTGTTTTTATGATTGTAAGAATATTGATGTCATAGCCTAAAATGGAATAATTTCCTGTTATGTTATATAGCATTATATCACATAATTTAAACTCTTGCTGAGATGGAGCAGAAGACAAGGGCTCTTGGTGGTAGTTACCGCACTACTATACATTCATAACTTATTTTCTAAGCCTGGTAGAACTCTGGAAAACAGATGGAAGGGGACTATGTAGTTCTGCAAGCTTCCAGGAAAATCTGATTATGTAGTTTATAGCAGCCCTTTCACCAAAAGGCTAATTGCTACCAAAGGCCAAAATAATACAGAAGAACCTGAGCAGAGGAAGACAGAGCAAATCCTCAAAGGGAGACAGTAGCTGTTCAGAGGTGGGGGTAGTCACAGAGAAGTGATATAACTGAGTAGCAGCCACTATGGGACTAAAGGCTGCCTACCTTCACTGCTCTATGCCTGGAAGATTAAAAAATTAGCTCCAGCAGAGAATGTACTATTTTGGAAATGCTAACTCTTGATTTAGGAAGTTTGAAACACATATAGTTCCCTGGGGTTTTCATTACAAAAACGCCTGCCCATTGAGCAAGACCAGTTAAGGAGATGCAGAGAGAACTGGGCCTCTCAGACGGCTCTGCGTACAGCATTGTGGCTCAGCAGAAGTGTACTGTGGTTTGATTTCTCTTCAGAGCCAGTGTTTTGAAACTGTTGGTCTTGTGTTTTGATTGATCTTCTATCATCTCCTTGCTTGTGTTTTTCTGTGGGCATTTCCAAAAGCAATCTTGAGTCTGGTGAGGTAACTGCACATTACCTTCCTACATTCACCAGGAAGAAAGAAGATTCTCCAGAGAAAGCACCATATCCTACTGTACCCATTCTGAATCACCCTCTAGAGAAGTCTTGCTTTCCCCATGAGCTATCCAGAAACCTCAGGGACATTTATCTCATTAGTAGTCTACAGTGGCCTTTCTGAGAATTTCCCTGGTGTGTTTCCCCATTTCTCTCCCAGCTTTCTAAGTTAAATAGAAACTGTGGGATAGATTCACTCCTGCTCTAAGCTGACTGATGCCAACAGAGTTCTCTTCCAGAAAGCAACTCAATCCCATTGCTTGTATATAGACTAACTCTGGATTAAGTTTTATTTATTTGTTTCGTTACCATACCATTTAATTAACTGTATTCATACAAAACACACTTGGGACCTTTTCTTTACCAAAAGAAAGAGGCTGTGCGATTTTTTTTTGAAATATCCAAGTGACTTAGGAGTTGAAGTCTCACTGAAATTCAGTGGATGACTTCTGAAATTCAGAATAATGAGTCCTCATCCTGTAGTTAACAGGAACATCAAATACCCACATCCTCTCCATTCAATAGGTAGAATGATGTCAGCCACATCACTGAACCTATTCCTAGGCAAGTAATATATTCAGGAGCCAATTCAGTCTGATATTTTAGTTACATTTTGTGTTAATTTATTAAAGCCTAATTTTGTTTTTTGTGAAAAGGAAGGGGAAAATGGCAACACAGCAAAACTAGAACGCAGTAATCCTGTTTGCTGCGCCTGCCACCTACTTTTACAGCCAGCTGTGTAAAATATTTTTGGCAACCTAGCTGCACCATTTCACTTAGATTTGACACTCTTTAGTGCATGTGCTAAATTACTTCAGTATTTCCTGGAAACTCAGCAGAGGTGATCATGGATGGCTCCTCGGATGCAATAGATGGCACAGGACCATGAATATCAGTGGGAGTGTCTGCGCTGCCTTCCATAAGCTTTGGATCACATCCACAATGAAAGCACACATTCAGAAAAAGCTTTCCATGGCTACCTGGGTTTCTCATGAAACACAACAGGAAAGGAAAATAAGAGATGTGCCCAAGTGCGTGTTTGGCAATGCCGGGGCTGGGGAGCACCACCCCTCTGCATTGTGGTGGCCTGGGAATTCTCCTCCACCCTTCTTTTGGGAATGCGCCTAAGGAAAGAGGGTGTGTGCAGAATTTGAGTGTATACCTGGAGCAGAAAAACTAAGAGTTTGAAGGAGCACAGCATTATTTTAATGTTTTAGGGGGAAATAACAGGAGTTAATGTGGTCTTTTTCCTTTCATTAACTCAAGTATGAAGGCCTTTTGTGATCTCTGCCCACTCTAAGATAAGTGAGAGTTGGGGAAGAACCCTAAAAAAGTAAGGCTGTTAATTTGAGCATGTAAAGAAGTAGATTTCTGCAGGCCTTGCTGCATTTTTCCCAGAAATGTGCCTTTTCCTTAGTAGCGAACGGGCAGCCACAGCCATACTGACCTTGACTTTTATTTACATGCTGCTTACAGCGGTTTGACAACAACTTTGTTTCATTTATTCCTGGATTCCAAACTGAAATAATAATTTCTTCTTCCCACTGAAGCAACTCTTATTCTGCTTCTACAGCTACAAGCAGAAGAATAAAAGAATTTAAAAACAAATGATCCCTAGTGTTACATTAAAAGTATGTTGTAAACCAGCTTTTCCACAGCAAAACTATATGAAAAACCCTCATCATAAACAAATATGATAAAAAAGATGGGCAATGAAGCATAGCAGTGGTTGAACCTCTGAAAGTGATGCATCAGCCAGGCTCACAACAAAAAACCTCAGACACATTGTTTACTTATATTTTGTCAGAGCTAAAAGGGTTCTCTACCTCCTGGATGCTTTTGTGTGCTGGATGAGGCGAGTAAATTTTTTCTTCACTGCTGAGGAAAAATATTGCTGTCTGCTGCCACGGGCCACAAGGGATTTACATCCTGCAGGATTTTAGAGAAGTCCTGTGCGTTGAACTAGACTGGCTGCAGTTTGTCTTCTGTTTGTCAAAGACATTATACACTCCTACAGCCACAAGCACTTAATAAGGAAAAGAATCAAAAAGGCTTTAGCAGCCTTTGCCGGTGCATCCAATAAAGCCTTGTAGATAAGTTAGATTCAGGTATTCAGAGAACCACAGAGAGTGCACATGTTCTGCATAAGCATTCATACCAAAATCTATTTTTTTAAGTGAAATGTGAGCACTTTCTGTAGCAGCTTTGCAACACCTCCAAGGAACAAGTATGTTTGCATTACGAGTAAGATTTGAGAGCAAGAAAACTGTCTCCCAGTTCCAGGAGGAAGCCTAACAATACACAAATAAAAACAAGAAAAGAAAAATTCTTGCAAACATTTCATGTACCACCAACTGATTGTCATGCTCAGAAAGGCATGGAAGACAGGGAAAATCTGCAATTGCAATTGTCATTTATTGCATATTATTTGACTGAGTGAATTGTGAATGGTTCAAGGATTTGTTTCACCTACAATTAATGTCAAAAGGCTCCACTTCTTATTTTAACATCTTAAAATTAAGAAATCTATCAAGGATCAAGATTCTTTTTGACATTTCTGATGCAATACATTAGTAGTTGCAGCTTATTCAAGGATGCCTTTATAATGCTATAACTGGGGAAAAAAAGAAGTAAACCATTTTCTGTAAAGCGGAGTGTTTTTATTCCTTCAATACTACATATTTAAAGTAGATCTCTATCTAAAATATCTATTCTTTAATGTAGCATTATCATTGTTATTAATCTCTTATTTGCATTTGTTGATCATAAAACCACAAATAACCAATATACTATTTTGTACATTTAACTGTGAACTCTGGAGTACAAAGTAAAATATAGGTCAGAAAAGGTTTACCATAAAAGCAAACGTTAACCCTACAAAAGTTAATAATATAAACAGGCACTAATTTGAGTTATACTTGCAGAGCAATTGTCTGCTTGGATGAAAAATTATTTTCACTAGCATACAGCTAAAATTAAGCACTATCAAAATATCTTTCCTTGGAAATGTAAATTTAATACCTCTACCTTTCAGTACTTCTGAAACTACCTTTTGTATCACAACAGCTCTCTTACAAAAGACTGAGCTTTTACCCCACTTATCATAAAACAAGAAGACATATAATTGCTGAGATGAACTGTGTGTCTGCCTGTGAGTCTGTCCTGCTAATAGTTGTTTGAGCTTTTACAGAACCACAGAATGGTCCCCAGGGGAGGATACCTAGAGACAGTTGCCCCGGTCTATGTCCAGACGACCTTTGAATATTTCTAAAGCTGGAAACTCCACAAGGTCTCTGGGCAACCTGCGCCAGTGTATGGTAACCCTCACAGCAAAAAAAGTGTTTCCTGATATTCAGAGGGAGCCTCCTGTGTTTCAGTTTGTGCCCATTTTAACTTACTTCAACACATGTGAAAGGACAGAGGCGCCAGGACACTAACCTGTGGGCAAGAGCATTTCTTCTGATCCAGTCCTCCAAAAAAACCTGCTTTCTCTGAGCTGCTTAGTCTGTTCCTTGCAGTACCTATGGCTGAGTATTGCAAATAAAATCTGTGTCCTCAGTGGCCTTGGAGGGCCTGGTCCTGTAGGTCAAAAGTCTTCTTTTTATATCAGTCTTGCCAAGATATATAGGTATACACTTATGAATGTAGATTTTGCCAGGGTAAGCTTGTTTTCTTTCAGTGGAAGGCAAGTGTGTAACATAAATACGTTTTTTCTTTACCAAAGTGGAAGCTTTCTGGATTCTTTTTTGTCACAACAGTTCACAAGGAAACAATCAGTTTTTCAAGAACTATCATAAATGTTACAGGGTCAGGATACATCACATAACCATGCAGTGGACAGCCTTCCAAGTCCTGAGAAAATGAGCAAGCTTGGAGTCTTGGGAATTTGTGGTGGTATTCCTACTTTTGATTTGTGTAGGAGTTAACACAGAGGTAATTCGGACAGTCACGTTGAAGGGAACTTTACTCCTGTTAAAGTCGTGTCTCAGTGCGCCCTTGCTTCCTTGGAACTAGACAATGATAATGTGCTAAGATGGTTTATATGATCCCTGACCACCACATTTCAGGGCTTGTATAAACTGAGAAAGTTACATGACCAGAGCTCCAATATCACTGATTTCTTCTCAGTAGATACCAACCAGAAAGATACTTGCAATAGCTCAGCAGAGAAGCAAGGATGATCTCAGAGTACATTTTTTTGTCTCAAAAGTAAATAAATACCTGAAGTTATAAGCTGGTTCACTTGTACCTTTCCATGTTACTGAAGTTTGGACAAAATGGGTAGATACAATCTGTATTCTGTTTCACTTATTCAGGCTTTGCACTGCAGCAGTTGAACACCTTCCATATGCACAGAGAACAGCATGATTAGGAGTCATCAGGTGCAGGCTTTACCTTCTATCATCCTTCCCCTTATTTTTGGCACTCAGTTTGTGCAGATAGCCTGAGGCCACCCCCATATTTACTTGATCCAAAATTGTTCCTTGCTTTCTTGCTTAGTGATTAGGTGAGAGGGTGAGTTGCTGACAGCCTCAGATTTGGGCCTCTGGCACAATGAATATTTATCTCTTCAGGAAAGAGACAAACTTGAGAATTATCATTGAATGCTTTTACATTATCAGATGGGTGGGATAGTCATCTATGACAGAGAGAATTTGAACCTGGGTACCTCCAGTACAGAGGAGTCTCCTTTTACCATGTTATTGTCTATTTGAGGCTGGTTTTCTTATTTTCACAGAAAAAGAAAAAAAAAAAAAAAGTAAAAATTCTTTAGCTTGTCACAGTGTAGAGTGGGCATGTTTCTCCTTTAAATTCCAGATTCTCAAAAGACACAAAATCATTACCAGGGGCCATTAATTGGACAAACAGAATGCTGCTCTATTTTTTAATCTCTTAATCATTCAGTCCAAGTCTTTGTGAAGACAACTCAATGCTAGTATGCATTGATGGACTTTTCAGATGCTTCACTTGGAACATATAAAGAAAAAAAAAAAAAACAAAAACAAAAACCAAAAAAAACCAAACCAACCAAAACCTAACAAGGATATTATTTTCCATTAAGGAAAGTTCACTGCTACATACAGTGAAAATGTCCAGAGGTCAGAAAGATCCAAGAGTTCAACAAAAACACTGCTCTTTTGTGACACAAGTGGATTTAAAGAACCTTTTAAATAAAAAGTGTATGCATTTATATATTCATTTGTTCACACTGTCTTTGGGACGACAAAGCTTTTGAGACCAGGCATCTGAAGACCTCCATGGGAGCCACTGAGGACCACAGGCCAGTGGTAACAGTTAGTCCTCTTTGCTAACATCATCTTCATGCAGATTTAGTGGAGACTTTCAGTCTATAATAAATACAGTCTAGGGAAATACAGGCCTAGAACTGTCTCCTGGCTCATTATTAATACATTGAGATAGTCTGGACCTGTGACCTCTTACTGAATCTTCCTCCCTCCCTCCTGCAACTTCTTTTTCTGTCTCGGGGGGGAGGGGGGGAGCCCTTGTGGACTTTGCATATACATAATCACAGTCACAGTGTCTCACCTTGCACTTGTTCCCTCACTCACCTGCACCCCGAAGTCCTTCTCCCACAGAGACAGCACCCTTTGACAAGCCCAAATGTGCAAGCAAAACCAGGTAGTGTGTGCCCAGCATGCAAACGCTACCCCCTAACAGAAGGGATGTGATTTCATCTGGTGTGGGGCTTAATAACAAACAAAAAAAAAAGCAAGAAGACTGTATCAGTCATGCAGACACAGCAGAGATTAAAAAAAA
>VZTM01024769.1:522238-534901 GCA_013400555.1 Jacana jacana | reverse complement strand
AAAAAGGTTGATTACTCTGGGCCAGATTCTGATACTCTGGCTTTGAAGAGTAGTTCTCTTTTCAAGAAACCAGACTGAGTTCAACATACCTGAATACAATAGACGATACCTCTCCCTGGCATGGAAAATTATCTTCATTCCACTTTTATCAGTTTTCAGGATTCTTCTGTTCCACCAAAATCTTAGGAAGTCATTCATGAAAATTAAAATCTTCTCTGGCTGCTTGCACAGATTCTGCTCAGCACCAGCAAAGGTATCATGGTTTTGTTCTTCGTATAAGTCTGAAAAATCACAGTGGTTATAAAACAACGTTTTTGTAGTGAGAATTACATGCTGATTTTGTTACATGCAGTTTTCCACAGTGGTTAAGTAAATAAAAGGTTTACTTTGCATGTCATCATTAGAAATTGTAAATCTTAGATCCTAAAAACAACTCCTAACAAATACAGTTTTGCACTAGCCAAGGAGTGCAGAAAATAGCTTCTCATTAGCTGTAAATCTTGGCAGAAAAGGGAAACAGAGCCCAGGAGTCCTAACAACAGCTTCTGTGCACCAGCCATTAGATCATACTGAAAAGCACAACAGGTCTAAAATTTACTTGTATGAATGCCCATATAAACATGTTGGTATTATACGATCATTTAAGTACTCCGAAATCTATGGTTATAGGCTTATGGCAGCCTTTAAAAGATTAAAGGATATATTTTAAACTAACAAATTCCACTTATTTTTATTTTTGAAAACTTTATTAATGTGTTTTTAAAAGTGATATTCTCCTATTCAGATTTTCATTGCTCCCATGTTTGGCATGGTTGTGGTATGATATGCACTAGGTAGGCATAGCAAACTTTATCATATGTGACTAAAAACAAGATCCAGGCTGGTCTGTGAAATTCCCTGCATACCTCAGCTCAGGCACCTGCAAGTGCATAAAGGCAGCCTTGTCTGAGTTGTTAGGTTGCCTCACTCCTGTCAAAGCTCTCTCATGACTGAGTGATGTGGCATGGAAGGATCTTGTGATTTTCCCATAACCACTTAAAAGAAACATAAGCACAGCAGGCAAACACCTACTTGTCCATGAAAGTTAGCACCCTGCAGCCCCTGTGATGGGAATCATGCAATGCACAGATCTGATTCAACCTTATGAGCTCCAGAGAGATGCAGCTCCCCTGCATCTCCCCTGCATAGGATGTATACATCCTATCCCTCTGGTGAGCACACACATCAATCTCGAGTATCCTGAACTATCCATCTGGATAAGGCTGGGTGCCTCCTTTTCAGGCATTAAGGCATCTGAATGGAGCACCTAGAGTAAGCTGTGAACCTAGTCCTAAAAGGTGAACACTGTGGTGAAAAATTTCAGATTTTATTCTTGCTTCTTTATTTCTTGAAACTGGAAAGATGAGAAAATTAAAATCAGACAGGCCAAAAATACTAGAGACACTGATATTAATAAAATAAAGAAAGTTGAAAATAGGAAACATTAAATCCACAGTATAAGGTAGCAACCATTTGTTTTGCATAAAAATACTCTGACAGTGACAGTTCCAGAAGGATCTCACCATGAGTTTTCCTGCTCTTTGCTTATGTGGTTCTGATACCTCCTTCAGCTGCTGAAGATGTGCTAAATAGCAGTCAAGGGGAATGTCTGGATCTTCTTTATGAAGTAGTCTGGTGAAGAAAAGAGGGATTTGTTTCCTATATAATGAAAAAGGCAAAGAAGAATGGCTTACAGAAAACCACCAGGAAAAAAGATGTTAAATCTTCTCCAATCCCTATGTATCTCCAATTCCCCTAGTGGTCTGCATTTGCCTTATGCCTTTGTCTTGACCTGTGGAATAACCTCAAGTACTCTCAGCTCAGGTCTTAACACACTGCTTTGTCTCCTGCCTGGTTTCTATCTGGTTTGCCTTCTTGGAAAGGCCCACCAGTAGAATCAGCTGGAAAATGAGCAGACAAATAAGAGAGAGTAACATGAGAAAGCAATGCATCTGGGTCATATTTCCCAAAGTAAATCTAAGTAAATTGTAACTAAGTCAATCTCACCACACAGATCCACATCAGATTGGGAACCAGACTGAGTTTTCAAACTTTTATACAGACCCATCCATACATATATTTCATATAAAATAGTTCCAAATAATTTGTTATTTCCTTGTTACTTCTGCCATATATGCAAACTTTCCTTCTAAAATATTTAAATGTCTTTCCTTACCCATACAAAAGCAGGGTCATGACCTTAAGAATCCATTTAATCCATAAGCTCTCACGCACATACAGAGCATGACGTTCAGGGTAGTTCATAATTATTTCCTTCTGCCAAGAAATGAAAGAAGTCAAGTGCATTTGCTATAAAGAATAATATAATCTACGCTATAATTAGCTCTTAACTAGCATCTTTCAATAAATATGCCCCCAGCAAATGCTTTGCCATCAACATAAAGCAATTCAAAACACTTGGAAAAAAGCATATTGAGAAAGAGAATGCAAGAAAGATAATTAAAACCAATCAGGAATGTGGTAGATGTGATTCTGAAGCAACAAAAACCTAAAGACAGGAACAGATTCAGTCCAAAGATGGAAATCAAACATATCTGGCGTCTTTATAACAAATGATCGATAACAGTAATAGCCAAGGTTTGGACTAGGTCATATATTTTATGAAAACCCATATGCATGCTGATCCACTATGAAAAAATCATATTGTGGTGGTTTATTGCTGTGGTTTGTACACCAGCAAGATTTTCATTTACTTGCACATCTTCCATCATGTTCAGGACAAGAAAGTGTTTCTAACAATCTCCTATGAGTCATTATTTTGGCATTATGATGCTTGATGAAAAAAGCAGCTCAGTATGGCTGAAGTAATATAATTTAACAAGATGTGCTACTTGCTGTTCGCGTTAGGATAGGTGACTCTGACCGCCTGTTAAACATCAACATACCTCATACTGGACATTTGGATATTTTGACTGACTGGCCAATGTCAAGTCCAAATTCAAAGTAGTATCAGATGCGCTACTGTTCTGGGGCAATACGGCAGCAAATGTGCTGATTGAGTTATAAAGAAGTAATTTTCTTCTAGCTTCATGGGTGCCAGTGGGATCTGCGTAAGAGGGCTGGACAAGTAATGCCACGTTCCCACATCGTGTGATGAGGAACGTGCAAGCTGCATGGGTATTTATGAGCGTACGCCTGTCCCTCATACAGAAAGTTCATGGTGCTCTGGGGATAAAACCAAGCAAAGTTTACAGATCAGCAACTTGTCAGCCCCAACCTCCAGCTGAAATTAAATGCAGATAAAACAAATAGAATGTTTTAAGGAAATGGAAATACCAAGTGCTGGAATTTCCTGGCTATATGCAACTGGCTTTATTTCAAACTCTGTGGACATGGAAAAAAAAATGAGCTCATACTCCCCATGTGGGAAATGTTGGTAAAGGAAGAAAGCCGAGTTATATTCCCTGTTCTACGGCAACTGTACGATTATCCAGGCCAAAGACAAGAAAATAGTCCCAACAAGAATAACTGCCCAGCCACAGCTTGGACAATAGCACAGGCAAGAGTATGCACCCAGTAAACAACATGGATGAGACTTTCTGGGGATGCTGAGGGGGAGAGAGGGAGAAAATGAAGCCATGTGGAAGCAAGCTGTGCTATGACCCTTGCCCTGGCTGGCTGTAGTTTTCTAATATAGAAGTAGATTATGTGACTTACTGATTCTAGTGTGCAGTGAGGGGTCAGCTTGAATTACAATGGGGATGAAATGCTGAAACAGGAAAATATCAGATCCACAGGGTCTGTGACTGGAGCAGGGCAATGTCAGAAAGAGGAATAGGGCAGGGACCACTGGAAGTTCTAAGTCTGATGGGACTAAATTCCTGGTATCTCACATTCAGCATTCAGTGGATGCTTTTCACTTTAACCTCTCTGTGTGTGGTTCCTCCAGCTGTAAAACAGACGGTCTTCACATAGGGTGTGCTTACCGTAGCCTCTTAGGTCTGATCTGCAGCATGTTTTTGAAGCGAATCTCCCAGCCACCCCCACTCACGTGGCTTCTTTTTGCATTCCTGGAGCACAGAGGCTGGATTTCTTTGAGGAGATTAAACATTGTTCTGCAGGTGACTCCACCTAATGCACTCCAGCTGCTCACAAGCGATCAAAACATGTTGCTGGGATGCAGCAAAACCCTTGCAGTGTGAGCATCAGGCCCTTGGCATCCCCTCTTCCATACAGCAGAGGTGGTCCTGTGGGGCCTCACCAGTAACTAACACAGACTCAGATTTCTGCAAAAAGGAAGCTAGAAAGTGCTCAGTTGCAGCAGTGATGAGCAAGAGAAAACTGCCTGGGAGGAAATGAACCATTTTTCCTTCAGAGCAAGGTTTGTGTGGTGCAGAGTGAAAGCATCACATGCCAGACACAAGAAGGAAAATAAGTATTGCATAGCTGTTCCTTAAATGGGCAACTTATACTTTCCGTGCACTGACTGAGGTGGGTGTCTTGGAGAGAAATCATACACATTTGTGTAAGTAAAGACTGTCTGCAGGCATTCATTGACGAGGTCAAATTAAAGTTGCACAGACCACCTTAATTCTGGCATTTCCTAAGTCTCAAGTGTTTGACTTTACAACCTTAATAATGTTCTTTTAACATAGTTTATGTATGTGTAATAAATTATATACCCTTCTCACTTTTGGTGCTCTTCTCACCAGTAATGCTGTTGGACTCTGGTCCTTCGTTATGAAAACAAATATTGGAAATTATTGCTGTTGTTATTGAAACCAGATGTACCACTCTCTGTGGCATTTATTTGTACAGTGTCAAACTCTGGCACATTCAATTTCAGGCTAGTTAGTGAATAAAAATGAGCAATATAACTGATAGGGAAATGTAAGTGTCAGAAAGCCTTTGAAGTTGTGTCTTTTCAGGAAAGTTTAAATTTTTTGTTTCATACGCAAACATTCACACAAATGACTATGAGCAAATATGACAAAATCACATATTTGTGTCAGTATAAAGTCATAGAATCATAGAATCATTTTGGTTGGAAGAGACCCTTGGGATCATGGAGTCCAACCATCAGCCCTACTCTACAAAGTTCTCTCCTACACCATATCCCTGAATGAAAAGTAACAGAGGGCCAAAATGAAAGAATCTGGGCCCAAATGTGTGAGGCACTAAATCTGCCCTGAAGAAGGAGTTCTCTCATGTCTCATAGGGGAAAACAGTGATGTTCTCAGAAAACTCAGAATGATAAATGTAAAGCATAGACTTCCCCATTGTTTTATCTTAATTCAGGTCTCAGGCAAAAAACACCCTGAAGGATTTCTCCCCATCTGCTGCCAAGCGTGTGCATGCTTCAGCTTCAGAGTTCTAGCCTCTGGTCATCATATATTTGGTGACAAAAAAACCCATCTCATCTATGCTCTCACTGCTCATCCTGCCATCAGCCCAGATGACAAAGCTGCTTGACTGCAGTAGAAAGTGCTGGCTGGAGAAAACGTGCAGGGAATAAGCCCAGTGCATGTCTAGCAGGATCTAAGATCATACAGAGACAGAGGACTTCCCCGTTTCTTCCTTGGACAAAGGGTACCAAAACATAGGGTACAAAACTCTACAGAAAACACAAAACTGGAATAGCACAATTATTTAAATGAGAAGGGTCAGGAATGCCAGGTAAGGCAGACTAAAGTACTTTGCAAAAAAATTGGATATAACCATTAACAAAGCCTTACTGTAACATTAGAGCTCCAGGTTTAAGTATTCAAAAATAGGAAAACCCAGAACTAAATAGCATACACTGACATTAATTCAGTATGTATATTAATACATTTTATGATGAATTTGAGTGCATGATCGCCTTACAATTTTCCTACAGGATTCCCACTGTAGTTAATGCATGTGGTGTGTCGTGTTCTGAGAGTGAATCAGGGCTGCGCTGTTAATTAGGCTTTATTAAAGGGTTAGATCTGCAAAATTACTGAGCACTCACTGGTGTAAACGTAGTCAAGTCTGTGTCCTGAGTGATCATGAAAAGCTAAAGATCCTGTAAATTAGTCCATGGGCTTCTCAGATTGGATGAATAGTCTCGTACAGTTTGAACTTAACTTTTAAGTCACTTACTTAGATGAGACGTATCACAAGCCTGGATACCAATACGCTTTTATCTCAGAGAGCCGTCAAGAAAATCAATTTCTTAGCAGTTCTATCTCCTTATGCACTGTTGTAAGAATGGTGCATTAAAACCAATTGAAAGATTAAACACCTATGGAAGACATGTGGAAAGGTAGATGCAGAGTCATATAATTCCCTGCTCTGTGTGAAAAGCAAAAAAAAACAACCCTGTTTACTGTGAATTTTTGGATCTTTAACACTTCTTTTATGTAGGCATTTTGCAGTGTAACTATCTGTACAATTCCCAGGCTCATCCCTCACGTGCTAAAATTCTTTCAGTCTAAATAAAAAATATGCACAGGGAATGCTGAAAAAAACATTTCATAAATAAATAAGCACCTTTTCAGTTAATGTGTTTTAATCATTACTACTAAACTAATTCCAACTTCTTTTTTCTTGAATACCTACTGGTCATTTTTACAGACTGCTGTTTCTGGCCGGAGCGCTGCCAACCAATCTAATCAGAAAATCCAGTTCATCCACTGACCAACCTTCCACGTTGTGCCAAGGCAGCAGTGTTCAATGCCTACCTGGCAGTGCTTGCTTTATTTTGTCAGCCCTCCATCTCCTCCAGGAGAGCAAGGGCAACCTATTGATTGACTGATTTCATTTCCATCCTCCTGACATTCCTTGGATTTCTTGCAGCAAAGATCAGACACCCCTCTCAGAAACTAATTCGGAATTTTAACAAGACTTCAGAGAGAGACAGGCTCAAAACAGCATGGACTTTTATCGGCAAGCTAATCCCCAAATAATTCTGACAACTGTAAGTGGAGGCAACATCTGAAACAGGGAAGAATGACCACTTATTTATTGAAGAAAATGCAATCTTCATGGCTATTTCAAAAGCATTTTACTGTAACCTAAAATGTCCAGCTGTGGGAAGGTTTGAAAGAAGAAGAAGAAAAAAAAAAAGCTTTTTGAGTACAGCTATAAAGAAAGCTATGTGCCTTGCTAGTTTACAAAGCTGTTGATTGTGTTGTGATTCATCTGATTTTTGCTGCATATTTAATATATGACCTAAAGTCATAGCATAAGGGGAGCCCTTGTGATAAAATACAGTGATTTCTGAAGATTGGGGTTTTTTTTAAGATTGCAAAAGGATACTATTTTTACTGCAATATGCAACTGTGCCAATGGAAAATAGTGGGAAGAAAAAAAATATATTGTCTGGCACTGGTTGCTATAGCAACAAGCTGAAGTTCAAGGAGAAGTGGAGAATCTGAATTCTGTGGCAAGGTAATGAATTTAGCATCTACAGGAACAGAAATGGATTTTCTGTCACAGCCTGTAAATCAACCACAGGAAACCAAGACGCAGGAGATATTTTGGAATGCTTTATATCTGCTTCTAATGTATGAAAAGTGTATCAAAATTAGCTCTCAGGGCTTTGTCTTCCAGGGCCTCCCCTTTGTTTCTGTTCAGACCAATGCACTTAAAATCATACTCGATGAAGCTGATGTTTGCTGTTCAGACAAAGACAAAAGCCTTGCAGTTTTTTTCAGCAGCCTCCTGAAGTCAGCAGGCTTCGCCCTCCTCTGAGAAAGCTTGTTTTACACACTCACCTTTCACAATGCAGCAAAATTTCAAAGGTCAGCCATGAGTTGCATACTTCCAGTTGTCTAACCTGGCTTTTTAGCTCCTTTTCAAGATGGTTTCTTACGCAAATGCATGATGGAGGTGAGCAAAGGGAGTGACCGTGAAAATACCTGAGGTACCCAGCTCAGCATCAGGAACAATCCAGAAGGATTTTTAACACATTTACACACATGTGTAATTGGTTTGCCTTGAAAACCCCAGTGAACAACAACTACTTGGTGTAAGGAGCTGCCTTGGTGGACCCATCATACATAGCCAAGGTGGGGATGGAATTTGGCCACTGAGCTGGGTTTTTTATGACCGTTGCCTGTGCAAAGGCTGCATGCAGCTCCAGGTTGCCCACCAGCAGTCAGTAGTCTCAAAAGGCATTTGGAAGAATGACATTCATGCCTTGGCTAAATTGCTAGTCCATTCTTATGCTTTCTCAGTCTCTTTCTAATGGCTTGTTGATCTCCAGAGTGACCTTGTCCTTGGCCACAACAATTATGCCTCAGCAATCCAGACAGTGTCAGGGAAAAATGCACAGAAAAAAGCGTCTCACAACAGTGGGACCCAGATAACATTCTTTATGTTTTCTGTGCCTTTAAAAACATGAAAAATAAATTACTTCCCTTTCTACCTCCTATCCTAGAGCAGATGGAACACACCCTGGGGAGAGGGAGGAAAAAATTCTTTTTACTAAAAAAAAAAAAGAAAAAATAACAATACACCACAGCTAATTATCTATAATGGGCTTCATTCCCAGTAAATCACACCCATGTAGCTCAGATGTAATTCTTCCAAAGTCAGTGAAGAGAAAGAAGTGTAAAATCACTGTGAGCAGAGACTACAGATCTAAATACACTCTAAAAACATAAAGTAGGAGAAGAAATTAGACTGAAAAAAATTTATTATTATTTTTTAATGTCTTCTGCATAACACCAAGGAATGCACTCTGTCCCTGTTACTGTAGAAGGTGCATATGGAAGATCAATTATCTCTGTATATTCTCTTTGGCTCCCAGCCATGCAACTGAATGCTAACTAAATGTGGAATAACAGTTCAGGAGTTAAAACTTTTCAGAGAATTTTATATAACTTGCTGATCTTGACTAATTCTTGTTCAAATTCTCTTTTGCTTCCGCAGTAAAAGCATAACCATGGGCAGCAGAAATTTCCCTGGATGTGCATTTGTAACTTCCTCTGAACCAAATATTTTGAAATTTGCAAATTAAAACATCTAATGTAAGAACAATTTCTAAATATTTTAATTTTTTCATATATATGTCAAATTCAAGAGGGTAAACCCACCTTCGACCATCTGAAAGAAAAGAAACAATTTTTCCATTCTAACTCCCACATGTTTTGTCCTGTTCCTCCAGATTCCTGTTCCATTACAATTGTGAAAATATTGGGCACCAGTTGAATTTAAGTGCACCTCCCAGGTCATGTCACATCTATCAGTGAAACTCTTGAACTCATACATATTGGGAGTCTTGAGATTAAATGTAAATGGCTTCAATAGCTCTGCTGATCTGTGGCCATTTGGAAAAGAAGAGAGGAAACACAGATACACCTTTCAAGAGCACTTCAGTGCTGGTTTGGACTGCTGTAGAATTAAAGATGTGTTCGACTTCACAGCCACAGTCATTTTTTCTTATTCTTCTGGTAGAAATCTCTCAAAAACTTCACCCCTCCTTGTCCTTTTATAAATATTTGAATAGCTGGTAGCTTAAGCTTCAGCTCTGTCATCTTTCATTTAAAACTGGAACCCCTCTGGGCTATAGAACAGGACAGTGTAGCCCAGTGTGGGGTTTGGTACAGCATGCAGGTTTCTGCTCAGGAGTCCTAGGGGAGAAAGTCACTTTGCTGTTGAGATGAACCACTCTGGTAACAGCATGAAGTTTGCAGGATGCCCTTTCAAAAACCAAGCATTTATTTGCCTTTAAAGAAAAGAGTCTTCTGATCCCAGAGACTGCTTTTATGCAATAATGACATACGGTGTTTCTGTGGATTTTGTCTGAAACTGTAAGTAAATATGAAGAAAGTAGGAAATGATTATTTCAATTACTACTCCTGCCGTGAATATAAGATTCTCTCTGTAACTGACAAACAGTACGTGGTTTTCATTTACAAAAGCTCCTCTTGGAGTGGAAAATAATAAATCAATACACATAAAGGCAGTTTTGATCAGAGTTGACGATATAAAGTATTAATTACCAATAAAATCTGTTCAATCTTTCTTGTTATCTCTTTACTGAGGTGTGCAAGGTACAATTTTTTGCCAAGTAATTTTTCTGCAAGAGACATCCATGATTCAGATCACAGTGTGACTGTACAAATTGGCATGGATCAACTGCTGGAGCAGTTGAAGGGGTGGGAACACGTGTGGCATTGTCACCAAACCCATTGTCATGACAAATGGCCTCAAGCAAAAGAGTGGAAGATCTGATTAGGACCCAAATCTCTCTTATCATAGCTGAGATTTTCAATAACTGTGGAAGAGGTCACATGTCTTCTTCCGGCAGCTTTTGAATTGACCACAGATTTTCTCTTTTTTTTTTTTTTCTTCAGTTACTAAAGAAAGATCCTTGTTTATAGTACCCAAAAGATATGTGACCTCTTCCCTGAAAAAATCTGTCTTTGACTAAGTCTGTGACAGCTTCCACAGCTCATTAAATCTTCTTGTAAATTTATTTATGAGCATAAACTATTCCCCCTTCCTATCAGTTCTCTCCAGAAAGTAGGGGAGGACAGACTGGCACTGGAAGGAGTCATTGCATGAATGATTGGGCTCTATTTACAGTTTGCAGAAATATAACCTGCATGTCTGTGCTGTCTTCATTCACCTGAGAAATGCTCGTTTGTGATAGTAATTCTATTGAAGTAATTACTGTCTGAGGAGCCAAAGCACTTTATCTCGCCAATTCCCCTCGCAAGCCATAATGCACAGCTGCAAAGCTCCAGGAGAGCACTGAAAGGTACGCTGAAACTTCATGGTAGTGGCAGGAGGGAAAGAGAGGACACCTGGCCCTTCTGGCATTCACCTAGGGTTGACTGGTTATGTACAGAGAGTGGGGAGAGGGGAGGAGAGACAGGGATATGGCCAGTCTGTTTATCCTTCTATTTAATCTTTAATCACCTCAAAGGGATTTATGTGATCTGTTGATTTTTTGAACTGTTGAAGATGGCAGGGAAGCCACGAGTTATTGGTTCTCTGGGTTCCTGTAATGGTTTCTGGATGTTGAAGCAAAACTCTGATTTCCTTGCTCCTTCCCAGAGCTCCTTCCTGTCCCCTTTCTTCTGAAAAGAGACTTCTCTACAAAAGGACCAGTTTATCACACTTTCCATCACAACTGTTTCCTCCACTCAATCTAATTCAGGCAGAGTTGTTCAGCTGCATACAGCAGGACTGTGTTGCACTACAGGACTCAGTGTTGCTCCCAAAAATTTCAAAGCTATGTACACGTATTCCCACCATTCCTAGAATGGCAGAAGCACTGGAAAAGAGCAGTGGAACTTTATATATGCCTTCTAAACGAATCTGTCTACACTGAGCATGCCCTATGCTTATGCAAAGCTAGGCTAGCCTTGGCAGAACAAACCACAGCCCTGCATAACTCATTATCAGCACTCCCAGATTGTGACTGGTTATGACTGCTTTATAATTGCTCTCTTAGCTGTCAAGGGTGGTCTAGGAGCATGGCATGTAAGCAAGAGGTAGGGACCCTGGTGTTAATCCTATGTGTTCAGTACTTCCCAGGGAGACTGAAGAAAATGTGGTTCAGGTTGTAGAAGACTAACAATCACAGAGGGCAGGCACAGACCTAGAGACAAGACAATAAGGGAGGTAAGATGTCTCCAGAGGCACAAGGATAAGCAAGCAGTTCCAGTACTGGCATTTCCTAACATTTGAGCTCATGGTTTTGAAACATAATTATCCTTTTATCTAGTTCACATACATAAAGAAATGGTTGCAAATAACTACATTAGATTTGGGGCTTTTTTTAAGCATTTCTGTCACGATTTCAACAGTATTTTTAGGAAGACAAAGTAACTACATCTTACAATGAGCTTCAACTTCCTAACTCCTGAGCGATTCACAACTACATATAATTCAATGAGAAAAAGAGATCTCTGACTAGGTTCCCTCTATAGCACTTAATGGGGTAACCACTTGAAGGAAGGCAGTTTGACACACTATACCTGAAAGCATCAATAAACATCAGTCTAGAGATATCTGCTCAGAAAGCAGCATTGACAGTCTCTCGTGCAAGCCCAAAGGAAGCCATGTAGCAAGCTGATTGTTTATATTGAGTAGTTAGACCATTACATTAGGTGAGAAAAAAGGCAAGAGCCAGGATGTCTCAATCTCTACTTGACATGAAAGGCAAGAGCTACTAGTTTAATTCTACTGGCCCAAATCTGGAGGACGTCTGCTCGCTTACTGCTTTCTATAAAGCAGTACTTACTAATGGACTACAGCTGTTATGATGTTCTAGGGAGCCCTGGGCAGAGATCAGAGAGTATGTGCAGTCCCACCAGTACAGATGTTGTGTGCAGTCAGTGGAAATTCAGTCAAACACATTGTAATTGCTAAAGTAATTAAAGCTCATTAGTGAAAGTAAACATAACCTCCAAAGTTAGCACTCATGAAGGAGCAAGTAACTCCTCATTTATTCACACTGGAACCAAAAGAGATCATTAGGGCACAGGTGAACTCTGGGCTGACAGGAGAGGAATGCTTTAATGAGAAAACAGTTACAAGAGAAATTCATATGAAATTGTGAAACTACTAAAAAAAAATAATAAATACATTGCTGGAAATTTAATGCATTTCCAGAGTGGAAATGGGAGGAGAGGAGAGGAGAGGAGAGGAGAGGAGAGGAGAGGCAAACAGGGATTTGCCAAG
>VZTM01024769.1:505763-522205 GCA_013400555.1 Jacana jacana | reverse complement strand
AGGTCAACAACGGATTTGCCAAGTGTAAATCATGCTTAACCAATCTGATAGCCTTCTATGATGTTACAACTGGACAGCTGGATGAGGGAAGAACAGCAGATGTCATCTACCTTGACTTCAGCAAGGCTTTTGACACTGTCTCCCGTAACATCCCCATTAGGAAATTAAGAAAGTCTAGGCTAGACAAGAGGGCAGTGGTGTGGATTGAGAACGGGTTGTGTAACAGGACTAGGACTCAGAGGGTTGTAATTAATGGAGCAGGGCCAAGTTAAAGGCCTGTAATCAGTGGTGTACCCCAAGGGTCAATACTTGGACCAGTCTTGTTCAACATACTCATCAATGACTTGATGAGGGGACCAAGTGTATCCTCAGCAAGTTCACTGATGATACCAAACTGGGAGGGCTGGCTGACAGTCCAGAGGGCTGTGCTGCTGTCCAGCATGACCTGGACAGGCTGGAGAGCTGGGCAGAGAAGAACCTAATGAGGTTCAACAAGGGCAAGTGTCGGGTCCTACACTTGGGGAGGAAGAATGCCAGATACCTATATAGGTTAGGGGCGGACCTGCAGGAAAGCACTTCTGAGGAGAAGGATCTGGGGGTCCTGGTAGATAGTAAACTATCCATGAGCCAGCAATGTGCCCTTGTTGCCAAGAGAGCCAGTGGAATTCTGGGCTGCATAGGGAAGGTTGTGGCCAGTAGGTCAAGGGAGGTCATTCTCCCCCTCTACTCTGTACTGGTGAGGCCACAAGTGGAATATGGCATCCAGTTCTGCGCTCCCCAGTTCAAGAGAGAAACGGGAACTTCTCTCTGTTCCCTGTTGCTTTACACTGAAGAGCATCCAGCATAGGGCAACGAAGATGATTAAGGGTTTGGAGCATCTCCCTTATAAGGAAAGGCAAAGAGATCTGGGACTCTTTAGCCAGCAAAAGAGAAGGCTAAAGGGAGACCTTATTAATGCATACAAGTATCTGAAGTGTGGGTTGATGGAGGATGGAGCCTGACTCTTTTCAGTGGCAGGATGGGGGGCAATGGGCACAAGCTGAAACATAGGGAGCTCCATTCAACTATAAGAAAATAATTTCTTTAGGGTGAGGGTGACAGAGCACTGCAACAGTCTTCCCAGGGAGGTTGTGGAGTCCCCTTCTCAGGATATCTTCAAGAACCACCTGGATGCAGTCCTGAGTAATGTGCTCTAGGCAATCCTGCTTTAGCAGGGGAGTTGGATGTTCTTTTGAGGTCCCTTCCAACTCTGACAATTCCCTGATTCTGTGATTCCAAGATGTTCTCAGGTGACCAAGACAGCCACACAGGTATGGCAAATGTGACACAGGATCTCTGGGAGATTCATGGTCTTGTGAAATGATCCTTCTGGAGGTCACAGATGACTATTTACGAGTCTCAAACTGTATTAGATGCATATGTTTAGACAACTAAATCCAGGTCCCACTCAATGGATTCTCCAAAGCTGCTCATCTGAGCTCAAAGTGAGCACCATTTGTTCACTGAAAGAGCTCTAGAAACTCCATTGACTTACTGTCTAAATTGCCATTGATAAGTAAGGGTTTAGGTAGCCAGCACACATATCGGCACCTATTATAAAAAAATCGATATTTAGCAGTCTTAACCTTGAGCAGAATCCTGGTTGTTAATGCAGAGGTATCAATTCTGTCATAACTCTAACTTGAAAAAAAGTTGTAAATCTTCGCCCAGATGCTGTCATTGATAGTATATAGCAGAAATGGAATGAAAGTGATTGACCAGTTGCATACCTTGACTGATTTATGTTTACCTATTACAACATGCAGGCAAAAGGCAATCATCTTGTCACAACTGAATTTATCTCACTATTGTCCTATTCTGGATTACTAGTTCTTCCACATCTGAGTACTCTTACTGTGCTTCACAGAAAGGAACCATTTTCATTTCTGAGATAAAATTGAGCACTTTCTGAACACTTTGTTCACAGTAGTCTATAAAGTTGTTGACATTTTCATGTTGTATATTTTCTTGTATACAAATTCCTCCCCAACCTCAGAAAGCTCTCTTTTAAAACAAGATAAAATTCATTTGAAGTCAGTCCATTAAAACCATTTATCAAATTTATCACTTAGTATTTGCTGTAGTTAATGCACTAACAGAGGTCAGGGATGTTCTGTCCCTATTCCACCTGGAAATGGAGGGCTCACTTTGGCAGCTGTTCCTGGTGGAAGCAATCCCCAGTGCACCAGAGACTGGCCTGACCACAGCACACCTCTATCAAGAGACATGAATTCTTGCAATCTCACTGTTGTATCCCTGCACTAGGTCACAGTATCTGGGCTCAGGGAATAAGAAATCTCCTTTCCACGCACAGTCATTTAGCTTTTTTGTATAAAGAGGTGTCAGCAGTGCAGACAGTTCTTTATCCAAAACACAAACTTCAAAAATCACATGCTCTCTGTGTGGTTAAGCTGAATCTGATTTCAGGATACAGCAATGTACATTTCACACTTTTTAGTTAACTTGCATGGCTGAGTCTGAACAGTGTCACAAGCTCAGATTTGCTTGTTATGTTTTCTTTTGCTTCACCCTAAGAACAAAGTGGCTGGTTGGTTTTCATGTTGATCCTGATGGATTTGCATCTGCTGGTGCTTTTGGAGTGTATTTTAAGGACATAGAAACGATTAAGAATTAATATAGCTTTGCAGGGAAAATAGAGTACTGCCATGCTATATTCTGCAAGATAACGTGCTGAGGACAAACGCTGTGTGCCTGTTGACAGCCTGGCAAGGCTAATGTCAGCAGTAGAGTCACAGCTGCAAGCCTGATGAGATTTTCCACCAGGAGAAGAGTCATGAGCTTGGTGGCACCTGTGGATCAGCAACACGTGTAGTCCCACCTGAGTCATTATTTTAGCAAAGAATGGTGTTTTCATTTACCATGTTTGTCAGCTCTGTAGTTCAGCATTGCAGAGATGAGAATTAACGATGAAATAATCTGTTCAAGGAGAGTATCTACCCAAACCAGCTCCCAAAAGTGCCTGCTTTAAGGTGGGGGAGCTCTCTTTCAGAGTAAATAATAACAGATTAGTTTTGTTTCCCAGCCACTCTCCTTTTGCCACAGGCAGAATTCCTTTGTGTACTGGTAACTGCGAACTCAAGGATTTTTTCTACTATAAAAGCAGTGCTGGAAACAGATAGTTTGGTTGAATCACTGGATCACCTCAATGCAACAAATAAAAGATTAAGTAAATGCATGAATAATGTATGGTCTCCTTCTAGGGCTGCTATTTCAGCTTTTTAAATATTGTTAAATAAATTAAAAGCCAAAACAAACAGGTTACTAACCATCTTTGCTCGGATGAGAAAAGTAAGTGGTCACCAAAGCACAAAGGAAAAGCAACTGTAAGCCATTTAATCAGTCCTTTCAGCACTTTTTTCTAAGTACATAGTTTCGCAGCAAACCAGTAGTTTTGCAATCAAATCACACTGAATCGAGATATTCCCCAAGAAGAAGGGCAGATGCAAGGGAAAGTGACATAATCTTGTTTTACCATACAGCCAGGGCTTGAGTATGGAACGCTGCAAACGAGCTCCATTTGCTTCCCAGGTTGGCAAAGGGCTTTGGGGCTGTTTATCTCCAACATGCGCTGTGCTCACAGATTCTGTAAAAACACAAAAAGTAAGAAAGCAGTGGCTGCTCCCTCCCTGCCATTCCAGCTATCTGGTCGGATTTTTTTCTTATTTAATTAAAATATAGCCTTATGATCCAGTGAATTCAGATCATAATTCAGAGCAAAGATTTTAAAGGAGCTAGTTACTATGCTCAAGAAAAAGGGCTTGGGTTTAGAAGGAAAATATGGAAAAGGGGCAGGAGAGAGTCTCACTGTTCATTTGGTCCTTTCCTTTTAGGCTGACAGGGTTGGTTAGGACCCCTCTTTTAAAGTGGCTACTCTTGAGGTGAAGGTATGGATACCTGCCCTCACCAAACCCAGTGCTGTCCCCCTACTCAGGTGAGTTGCAGAACATCAGCTGCCTGGTCTTACACAACGTCATTTATTTGCTCTGTACCCACCAAGAAGCCTTAAAATAGAAAGATCACACCTAATTTAAAAAAAAAATATTGGTTTTCTCTCCATCTTTCAGTTCTGAAAGCTTGCTTTCTTTTTTTTTTCTGGCTTGGATTCTATAATAATTATCATATTGTAATTCTTCAGTGTAAAAATGCTTATGCCTAAACCATGAAAGGGATGTATCCCCCTGACTTCAGTAGCAGGTCAGACTCCAAATAGCTCCAAAAGTTTGGGTGGTTTTCTGTGCATCCTCTTTATATCTGCATGCCTCTACCCCAAAGCTGCTCTGGAGACTGGAAAAGAGCACAAAATCTTGGAGCACATTCAGGAGTTGGGAAGCACAGGCATCTGAGACAATGCACAATATCCTCAAATCACAGAGCCTCAGTACTGTCCCTGGCCCATCTGCACGTCCTTCCTTACAGTCTTGTTCCCAATCATCTCCTCTGGGAACCAACCATACTCCTGCTGGCTGACTTGGTTTGCAGCTGCAGAAACACAGCCCTGGGAAACAGTTTTGGCAAGTTTGGCTGGTAGGCTGCTGGACTTTCCTGATGTTAATTCCCCAGGTAGCCATGAGGCCATCTACAATGACCTGAGTTGAATAGTCCATGAGCAGCATCTGTTCTACATAGCAATGTCCTTCTCCAACCTGCAATACCCAGGGAAGAACAGATAGGATGGAGCTGGAGCAGGGACGCTCACAGAAACCAAGTAGAGCAGATAGGCTCAGTTGCAGGCAATGTTTGTTTGTAAAACTCATGTGGATGAGACCCATCCTACATGCCCTGCAGGTAGGCCAGTACCTCACACTCAACATATTCACACAGCTTCTCTCTACAACACAGTGGAGTTGCGATCCCCTGACGAGCTGTGCTTTGAAGCTGGGTCTCACCGAGCAGATGGGGTCACTGATTTTCAGTTCTACCTGGGATGAACCACCTTGGATGCCTCCCACAGGTAACCCCCCAGGTGCCACACTTCCTTTGCACGCCTTCCATTCTCATGTGCCCAGATTTTCTCATGTCTTCCCATCCTATCCTGCCAGCACAGTCCCAGGCATAGGAAAAAAAATTATGTCTTTGAGTGTTCTGCCTGGGAATGCTGATTTCTAAGAGAGTAAAACAAGGATGAGAAATGCAAGGGATTTCTCATTCCTGGTTACAACACCAGATATTTTTAGGTGAAGCAGGCCTCAGTCTCCCTGAAGATGAGCCACATTGTCAGTTGTTTCATTTGTTTAAAAAGAACCAATAACAAAATCTCATCTGAGAAAAGCAATTTGGCACCAAAAATCTTAGAAAGCAGAAGGAGGCAGAAGAAAAAACACCAGAACACTAATTTCATTTCTCTCCATTGACTTTATTGATTGCAATAACTGTCTAATTCTGATGTAGAGGTTTTTACCCACATATCTAAAGCGTTTTATGAAAATAGGGCCATACATAAGATGAAATTACTTTTTCTTCTGGTGGTAGATGGCTTAAACCCCAGTTCATTCCCATTCTAAGGCCCTATTCTCCAGGGCTCAGCCTAACAGAAGTAAGTCTTGCTCACATCTCCATGAAGTTGAAAAAGACTTTACTCAGGTTGCCCAGCAAATTGGTGGTCGGTTTTGTATTAGGCCCGATTCGCTCTGCCCCGAGTCATCAGGTGTTGCAGCTGCATATCATTGTCTGGCCAGGCAGGATGTGCTCAGCCAGGCATTTGGAGCATTGTACAGATACGAATTTTTCTGCATTGAAAACAGACTTTCTCGTGATCTGAGGGGCGGAGTGGCCCTGGAAAAGTTGGATGATCTTCTTTATTTATATAGAAATATAGTAAGCTGCTTACCAGATGGACTTGTTTGCAAGCTTGCCCACTTCTGACATGAATCAATTAATTTACAGGGAGATTTTCTGGAAACCAGTAAACCCAAGAAAAGAAAACCAATGTGATACCAGTACTGCCACCTCGTGTAGGCTTTGACCATTGCAGATGTTTTCTGCAGGGGCTTTACTTTTTAGTATCACTGAGGAACACAGTAGTTATTAACAGAGCAAATACTCTAAATGGCTGCACACAATATAAGGGGTGGTTACCCTTCCAGAACCCGTCCTTCAAATTAAAAATCTACAGAAGTACTCTTGGATCTGATTTATAAGTAGACTTCCATATTGTATAGTAAAAGCCTCAGTGGTAAATCGTAATTCCTTATGGGAAAAGAAGAAACAAAAGGAAACTCTGCAGGAAAATGGGGAAGACAAGCAGCTTTAGGGAGTGAGTGGTTCCCCTGAAGGAGAATGCCCAAGGCAAAAGGAGCACAAAGGTAAAGCAGCAGGGCAGGTCAGATCACTAGGCATATGCATGAGAAAGCTCGGCAAATTCAAACCAAGAAAAATATTGTATAAAAGGGACATTGGGAAAAGGCTAAAAATTGCTTCATGTAACTTTTTGTTACTCTGAGGTTGACCTAAGCATTGTTTTCTGCGCTCAAGTAACACTACTAAGTTTTTGTTGCATCATCTTGAAAAGGAGAGGTGATGATCAACAGGCGGTTCATCTCCAAAACTAAATGTCTGAAGCCCTGTTTGCAGGGCTGAGCGCTGCTGAGGGAGACAAGGAGGCTATGTCATTGTGTGACCAAGGAGATGTGATGCACAGCAGTGCACCCCTCCCAGCCTCTCCCTGCCCTTTTTGCCCACCCTACACACACAGAGGGGTGGGGATAACCATGAGCTCAGGGAAGCAGGGCTCCCTGCCAGCCTGGAGCTCTCTGGAGTACTGCCAGACCAGAGTAACTTCTGTTAGGAGCAGATCACACCAAAACTGAAACACGCATAACCAATTCAAGAACTAGGGAACATCAGACCATGTTAGTAGGATCAGTGAAAGGTTTCTGAAAACAGAACCAAGGAACAGGAGAGCAATGAGTCATTGTCAAAGGATATTCAAAGTTTAGAGGAACTCCAGGACACATTGGAAAAGATGGTAAGAAAAATCTCCAGAAATGACCAGATACACATGAAAGATGCAGGACGTGTCCAGGTTAACAAAGCAAGTTACCCCACATTCTCCATCTCAGCCAGTCCAACACCTTGACTCCATCATTGCCTTAACCAGAGCTCCCAGAAATCCTAGCAGAAACTAACAAGCAGAATGAAGCTAGTCAACCCTCCAAAAAATTAAGATAAATTTAAATCTTTTTGATTTAACAGAGACATTCTGTTCATGGGCTAATCCTTTCCATAAAATTCAGTGCAAACATCATCTTCGAAAAACTGTTTTTTTCATTATGCTATTTCTGAATAGAGACTGGGAAAACTTTTTTTTTTCTTTTTTTTTTTTTTTTCCCAGAAAATGAACCACTACACTATAATTTTAGAAAGCCTGGTTTGGGTCAAGCTTCCCAAAACTTCATATGGATTGTGCCCGGAACCATCTAGCCCTCCCTCCCTCCCAGGAACATTGTGTGCAGACACTGCTTTTCTTCTCCTTTCTATCCACCAGTCAAACTAGAGTGACAGAACCTGTCTTTCACCGTAGCCACAAGCGTAGTGCCAGGCTACTGCTGGCTGCGAGGACATTCGTGTAGAAACAGAGAGTGAGAAACGTGACACCTGCAGTCACACACAAGGCTCAGACACCCAGCAGTCACTGTTCTGCGTGTCCTTGGATAACAGCAAAAAAAGCCAGGGGAAGCTCGCCATTATCACAGGTTTAGCTTCAAACCTCCTTTCATCGTGTCATTGTGGAACAAATTCTTTTCTCTTTCACTTTGGGTCTTTTTTTATTTTATTTTTTTTTTACTACATTCAGTGTAGAAATGATCCTTGTCACCGCAATTTTGATTGATTCATGCTTTTGTATCATGGGGCAGAATTTAGTTTGAGCAAAGTTGTCGCATTAGGTTTGTCAGTATAATACATGGAGGTAAGGTTAACTGTCTGGCATGCCTTAAATCACACTGTTTCAAAAGTTTTGTTTTACCATACCTTTCTGTGGAAAGCAAGGGAAACATTTTATCAGATAATGCATGGAAAATAAAACTTAGGTAGAGAGAAAAACAGCGTCCTGCTAAATATCAGAAAGTGACTTTGACCACAGTCCTTCAATTATGTTTAGCTACATTGCTTCTATCTCTGTCATTTCTCTGTAAGAATAAAAGAAAAAAACTATTCTGGAAATAAATGAAAAATCATACTTCAAGTATAAACAAGTGTACTTGATAAAACATGAAAGTGCTGTCCAGGGACATGTGTTTGAATGACTCTTTAAAATTATGGGATTTATGGGAATTGGCATATTTATTGCAAATGTGTATTTGTTGAGAGCTATTTGACATGTAGAGTTATAGTTCATGTCCATTTGTTCAGTGTTACTAATGTGTCTTGTGTATACATTACCTGCAGATCCATATATTGTGGCTGCATCAGTGGGCAGTGGATTAAGGAAATGAGATTAGCAGATGCTAATTCCCAGTGTCTAAATAAATGACTTCAGCTTCAAGACATCAGATGAGATAACATCCCAGCCAAATTACATCACACTATAGTATCTGGCAGGCTTTTTATTGTAGGATATAAAAGGAAACATATGAATACAGTAATGCAATCTAAAAATCTCTGAATATCTATTCTTTAAAAATTGAATTAGTATCTCGTTTTCCCATTAATCACTATGCCATATCTCTTTCTGATCCTATAAATCAGGTGTACAGTGAGACACGTTTCCAGATGTCTCTAATGTAAGTGCCTTATTCTGTGGGAAACACAGCCATATTTCTCTCTCCATCACCATCTGTCTTTAAAAACACCCTTGCACCATGTGGAATTACTTTGGTTTAAATTAGATGTGCCAACGCAGGGAAACGCAAACACTATGAGCATCCGCTGCATAGAAGCTAAATCTGATTGAACCATCTTGATCAAAAAGAGAAAGGCATCCTGCACAGGTCTCCACAATGTAAATCAAAAACATCTTTCGGGGTATAACTTAAAGTGAGAGCTTCACAAAGCCGGTGCAGACTGAAGTATAACATAAAGGATTGTTCATACTCTTTGTTATTCCATCCAAGGGGCTAAGACCACTGCAAGAAGTAAAACCCAATCATTAGAGTACCATATTTACATTATTCTTTCACCTCTCTATCTCCAGTTGCCAGGCATCTTTTGTGCCTCCTCATGCAATTTAAAACCCTATTACCACAAACAATTGCTGCAGCTTTATCCTAGGAGGATGGCAGGTGGCTGTGAACTGCTGCTACACCTGTATTATAATCAGCAAACCAGCAGGCTGTGACTTAAGCCATTCCCCTGAGAAAGGGGTTTGAGTGTGGGTCCGTAGCCCACAGCTTCCAGCAGAAACAACTAGAGCTTTGTGCTTGTGCATCTAAGGCTGGATAATGCTCTGAGTACTCTTCCTCTTGCCTAATTTAGTTGTCCAAAAAGGAGACATCTAGTCTGAGATTACTTTCCTAAGTTTCTTCTATAACAAGTGGAGAAAGACAGGCGATATCACAGGATGTCCCAACTCATCCTGAAGTGGAGGTCTGCTGCAAGCCGCATCAACCACTCTTTGGAGGTTCCTACTTTGACTGTGGAAAAAGCTGAGGGCATTGTCTCAGATCAAAACTCTAACTCTTAAGATAAAGTGAGATACACCTTCTTTGTCCTCCTCAACTGCACCGCCAGGACCTGTTTCTCCTGAAAAGAAGAAAACGCTGTGTACAAAGCAGTAAACTAAAAGTAATGATAAATCCGCTAGAACTGCAGATCCTCATAACGTCCATTAGTAGGGTTGGATTCATTTACTTTAGCTAAGGCTTGGTGATATATGCCTGACTGAGAAATGGCATTGCATCACAGCACTGTTTAAAAATTACTGCACAAGTATTATCTATCTGTCATTCTACCTTTTGGTTCCCTTTAGAACTGCTGATTTATTTATATACTGTAAAATCCCGCACAATGGGTGGAAATACAGACTCACAAATCCAAGGCTACAAAACATCTGAAGAGATGTCATTCATTCCTGCCCCAAATTAATTTTCTCTATGAAAACCAGGGCTTGTTAACCAAGGCTTAGTGGTAGGCAGAAACAACTCTTTTATGTTTTAGATTGAGATAACATCTCTCTGTGCTGCACTGGATGGTTGTACACACATGTCTCATGTTAGCTCCAGTATGAATAGGTTTTTCTGTATTATAATGTGTAGACTTGGCCCTTGAAAGCCAGGGTTTCCTTAGAAAGAAGAACAAACCAGACCTTGTTCTGCATATATACATTCTTCATTAGGAATACAGATATAAAAATCATCAAATTGTTAAGATCTCCCTCTTTAGGCAACAGAAGAATTTCTGTGGCTCACAGCAAATACTTTCTGGGTTTAGTCATCTCACTGTGCTTAAATATGTGCTTTAATTTTTACAAAAGTAAATATGTAAACCTAAATGCAAATTCATAGCAGGGAAACCAGATTAATGTTGCTACAGGAGAGCAGGGGAGGGGAAGGAGAGGACTGGGAACCAATGGGTGACGGCAGGCTGAGACACCATGAAGACACTGGTGTGTTAGCCAGCTCCCAAATGTTGCAGAAGAAAAGCAGGGGGAGAGGCTGCTTCTGGCCCATCAAGCCACCAAGGAGCATGTCTGTGCAGCATGAGTGCAAAAAAAGATCATGTTATAGGCACGTTGTCAAAGGTTTATTAATTATTACGGCAACTGTTGGATCCACATAGTCTAAAATGGGGAATGAAAGCTCTGGTTTGTCTCCTGTGAAGATAATTAGTGACAGCTACAGAATGCATTGCTCTCCTTTTTCAGCCCCAAGCCAGGCAGCACTAGATACATTGCTGTGACTGAGCAGATGCAGGGCCAGTGAAGAATAAATATAGTCAATAACTGAAGTCTTTGAATAATCATCACTTCAAGAGCCGACATTTGGAGTTGGAGCTTGTGTTTATATGTGACAGTCTGGTGACTGCAATGTCCATAGTTTCACTCAAAGGACTCAGCCCAGATTTCCCAAGGTATTTAAGTACCTAAACACTATCATTAAAAATTCCAGACTTTGGCCCTTTGTCTATCTGTTCTAACAAACCCAGCAATATCCTGCAGGGACCTCTTATTATGGGAGCGCAAAGACTAACATTCCCTTTGCATAATATCCATGGAACAGTTCATGAGAGCATAGGATCTGAAAAATACTAGAGAAAGGCTTCAAGTGGTCATTTAGCTCCCAGAGCAAATCTGTATGGCTTCCGGACTGCAAGTTTTGCAAACTCCTCAGGCTGTCCGCTGGATTTGAAAACACAGTCTTTGATTTTGTAAACTGCTCCTGGTACTTGCACAAATATTGGAGTAGCTTTTCAAAACGCTAAGTATCATATAGTCAAAAGACCGGTTTCTACATTACTGCATCTGCTCTCATGAAATCTCATGCTTCATTGAAGTAAAGATGGTTGTTCCATGGATGATACCTACATACAGTTCTACTGAAGCAGGTTACCCTGTTTGAGACTGAATTAGAAGGTGGCACATCTGTACATATGTTGCACTTGCATCAGTTGAAGGTTGCTGCAGAAATGGCAGCATAAAAATGTGTATGACTTGCTAATATTACTAATTAATATAGGTAATAATAAGTCACAATATTAGGGAAAATTTGAACCTTACAGTTACCCGAGTCCTTGGCCTGCAAATTTTAAATCCAGAATTACATCCCACAGAACATCCTACATGGTGTTGGTGCATGAAGACCTAACAGATGTTAAGTTAAGCTATTAAACAGTTGATACATTTAGTTACAAGTCACAAAACTTACTAATTATTACTTGCTCTGCCAATGAAGTACAAGGGAGAGAAAATGACAAATTCAAATTAAAAAATCAGCAGACATGCATTATGCATGTCTGGGAAGGAGATAGAGTGAATTCCCCTTCAGGCAGTGTTAATGCTGCTCAGGTTCTGTTTTTCAGATTGTGTTGTCTCATAATGTTAGCAGCACAATCCTTCTGTGTCAGATTACAATATTCCTTATTTCTTTTGACTTTTTACCCTCCTCTTCACCTTCATTTCCATCTGTTGTTGAACAAACACATCAAAGTTAGAATTGCCCGGGAGATGACAGAGGGAGGAACACAGCAGACTGGAGATGCTTTCCTAGTGGGAGCAGAGCTGTGCTAGCCCTGAGACTGTTGCACACAGTTCTGGCACTGGGTCTGACTGGCAGACGTTACATAGCCACAGTTACGCAGGTGTTACACAGCCACCAGAACTGTGTCCCATCCATATGCTGAAATAAAATAAAAATCACTGAGCCACCAAGACTCCAAGGCCACAGACTTGCTCCTGCATGTTTTGTGAAATGCTGAAAGAAACAAAATTCCAGTAAACAGGTTAGAATTCAAAGTGAAGTAAAAAATTTTGATGAGGAGGTCAAGGTGTTGAGATGGGGGAACAGAAATCAAATCACAGCAGAAAAAGCAAAGGTACATCGGCAAATGCAGTGAATAGCCCTGCTTGCCTTAGCCAGTCCAAGCAAAATCTAAGTTGGCCGTCTATGAAAGCTGAAATAACCAAAGAGGGAGAGAAAGCAGGAACAATTCCATTAAATTACAACACTGGCTTTCCAGTGACCAAAAGGCTCAAATTCAGATCCATAAGATGTTCGACTACCTGAAGCCAACCAGAACTGGTTTGGGGTCCATGATCCAAGGCCCGAATAACTCTGCAGATTAAATTTTTGGTCTAGTTCTCTAACTTTCATTGTTCTTCATACATTTTGATTGAGGATGACATCTACGTGTTTACTCGTGTTCTTCCTACCGAGCCTTTCAGTGCAGAAGAATATGGGTGTATCCACATCTCTAGAAAACGTTACTATGCTAGGGCTCCCATTGACCCATTTTCTTAATAGTTTAGCTGTGGATTCTTCATTGTCCTCAGGTTTCCTCCATCATTAATTTATAATAAGTTCAAAAACACACAAAATAGATTCTACCACACAACTGAAGCAATCTTATGCCTTCTGAAATATCAAAGATAATTTTACACAGGTTTGCAGCTAAATTGCTTCCCTTCCAAATTCACATTTATGTCCTTCAAACTATTTTGACCACCATTTAAATATGATAGATATAAATTTCCCTTCATTCTCACCGTATGATTAGAGTGAAAAAAATGCCCTTGGAAGAGGAGTAATTCCAGAAGCATTTAGACTGCACTCCTAAGCAGCTAGAAATGCATATACAAACATCTTATAGCTATAAACTAGAAATCAAACATGAGATATTTTTTACCTCCCCAAAAAAAACATTGAATTGAGTTCAAGAAGAAATGAATTTTCTATGTGTCTAAATATGCATTATATACATCCATAAAACCTAGCAAAATGTATGCTCCCTGTCTGGATATCAATGCAACAGAAGTAATGAATAGTTCCTACGTAGCCATCAGCATGCTGAATCTGAGTAAATCTTGCTTTATTCCTATGAGGAATATATCTTGACTTGGCTGTGAACAGGTGTCTTTCACACCTGCTCTGAGACAGCCCACATGCTGCAAAATTAAAACCCCATTTCTCAGCTAGAATTGCAGTGGCATCTTTGGAAACTTACAGAAGGTCAACCTGGACCTTTTTGCAAGAGTTTGGCAGCTCCTAGGTTATCTACAGAGTCCATGCCCAAACCCACAATGCTTTTTACCCCATCTTAATTACTTCATCTTTGTAGGATCAAGTAGGAGTGCCTTAGTAGGAGCTGTGGCTCTTAGCTTCTAAACACCTTTTTTTGACCTTCCTGGTGAGAGAACAAATGCCAACAGCTTGGGGTAGAATTTTTCTATTGTTTGCATTGTAGAATATAGATAGATTTCTTTTCACGTGAAGCCATCATATCTTTTCAAATATACCTTAGTTCTGTTCTCCAGGGCATAGAGGGTTCTCCGCTGCCTTAAGGTGGACAAGAGGTGGAACTAGGTATTTGCAGAGGATATTTGTGAAGGCATTTTGGGGTAAGGAGCAAGACAAGGGAGTGTTCAGAGGGGCTGCAGGGGATTTCTGTGTGTGCATTTATATGCAAGTAGACATGACTCCATTTTGCATGCAGCAGCTCTTCCTCACTTTGTTATGAATTTCAAGCAGTAGTACTGTGCAGAAGTGGCTTGCATGAGAGCAGGGAGGACTGATGAGTATCTTGGCTCAAAGAAACTCTCTTTAAACTGCCGTGGGCCCGCACAATTGTGAGTAGTATGGTGGTGTTTATGCGTGTTTACTTTGTCTGACATCACATTGTAAATTACAGGGAGCTGATAGGCAGCTCAGTCAAGAAGAAATGAAACACCATCAAAAAAATACAATAAATTTGCAAGCAGTGAGCACAGACTTTTCCGAATCTGGTTGTTAGTTATATTTATTTCTCCTGTTCTTATTATGTTTGGAATATATTGTTCAAACCTACGTAAATTACCCTTTTATAGTGGTAATGGGAGAAAAAATGAATGAGCTTTGAATTAATGTCTCTGTGTATTAATTGCCAAATGTGTCAGGCTTCTAGTTTTTCCTTGCTATAAAATGTTTTATGGTTGAGAGAGTGCAGACCGATTATTTTTCTTTTTGTTGTTTAGCTGACTAAAACAGAGTGGGAACGTGGCATTTTTTCCTTTCATTTTTATAAAATTAAAAAGAAACACTGATGCTTCTTTTGGCATATTTGTTTCTTTTAATTATTTAAATTCTTTTCAGAGACCTCATGTTGTCCTTGAAGTATCTTCCCAATGCTGGTTAATAAAGCCCATGATGAAAGAAAAGCCCAGGACTACTCATATCTGTTGTTATCAAGGAAATAGAGGAGGAACAATGAAAAATGAAATATCAGATATTATCAGTGTGAGACTTATTTTCCATTAATACAACTGAAGTCATTAGTCTACTTGATCCTATGAGTGTTTGCCTATGACTCTAACCCCATCATTCTTTATTGCCATTGCTGGAAAATATGGATTCAAAATCTGAATTGCAGACCCCTGTGCAACAAAGCAAGTAACACAGCTAAGTATTTCTAAAAGATGATCCTTCGCCAGAAAGCGTAGACTTAAGTGCTATTGTAAGCAGCAGGGCTGATGCTCAAAATCAGACAATCAGACATTTGCAACAAAGTACAACTGAACTGATGAACTCGTGCCAATGATTAGACCCATTCTTACTTTTTAACAGGTCTCCTTGGCACAAGAAATTTAGTGTCTTAAATGACAGGAAAAGAGTAAGTCACCTCACAACCAAGCAGTTGCTCATATTCCTTTACAAAAACACTTAAATGTCGGTGTCATTTTTCAAACACAACTTATATTCATGTTCCCTAACAAATTTAACATTGAAAGAATTTAACAGAGAACTAAGATGTTATCTAACATATTTCTCTTTCTTCCACTCCCAAATATATTTGCTATAAAAAGAAGCAGCAGAGGAAGAGAAACTACTCTTCTTCTGAAAATATCCATCCCCAACAACTTTTGTAGGTGCAGGTACCAGTACTGTTACAAGATGTTGTCTTTCTTTTTTGTCCTCTGAAGACCTATTCCCAAACCTGCCTTTAAAATGTAAAGATGCCGCACATTTCTTAAAAAGTTTAAGGGTGGTTGGAAGGTGTTACCAAATGGAATGGGCCTTATAAAGATTGCATTGATTGTATATTATGAAAGGATTGTCACGTTTCTACATGCTAGATGAATCACTCCAGGTTGAAGATGTGCTTATATATATAGATGTGATAATATTTATTTACATACTAAAATAATGCGCGTGAGCTTTATTTTAGGAAATCTAAATTGGAAATAGAGGACATATGCTAGGCTAAAATTGCAAAGCTTCAAAATATTCATAAATAGAAGTGTGATACCAAAGCTGAGGGAACTAAAAAGCCACTGAATTGAGATTCTTCCCAGTTCATGAATCATTCACAAATTTTTTTCTAATGGATGTGCATGGAGCCATACACGAGGAAGATACCTATTCACCGAGTAACTTTGGTGGTTGTTTGTCAGCCAGCAGCACAGCAGGGGCAGTGGTGCCTTTCTGGCCATGGGACATGCTCTCTGTTCCTCAGCTGGAAAACTAATGCTGTAATGGGAGGAAGGAATGGCAAAGGAAAAAGGAACACTCATAAATTTTGCCATCATGTTTCAGTGGATCAAATGGGGACCCCTTATAGGGTTCAGTGCTGCTGGGCCTGGTTCATTTGTGACCTTTCCAGTTTCATCTCCCTTGAGCATCTGTCATTCAGCCTGTTCTGATCTTGCCAAATTATCCAGGGTAGGAAAATCAGTACAGGGAGAAAAATAATGTCTCATGCTGAATTCCACAAGAGTAACACACTGCAGGCTAGTGAAGAAAAATAGGTATATCTCACTC
>VZTM01024769.1:464187-505744 GCA_013400555.1 Jacana jacana | reverse complement strand
TCACATCTGAGGAGGATTTCTTTGTTGGTAAAGTTGGTGGGACATTTTGACTAATGAGGTAGTTACGGCATAGGTACTCAGTAGTTTTAAGGAAAGGTCAGATGCCCACAATGAACCGAGTACCACAGGGTCCTCCCCTCCTCAATGCAAGGGGATGGATAGAAGCAGTGCCTTTATCCTTTCAATGCCATCATCTGTGACTTATCATTAAAAAGGCTTCCTCCCAGAGAGCTGACAGAACAGAGGTCCAGTTTTGTATGCAGGGACCGTGCCGTTATTGTTCTGTTATTGTCTAAGAAGCCTCTGTGTGCCAGTAGATATTTATAATCCGGTATGTTTTAGAATAAGTGTGTTATCTCCCAGAGAGCAGCATGTTTGATATAATTCTAGTGGGATATATGAAACACGAGTTTCACATGAATGGCAGAGCTGCCAGGGGAGGTATGTGACAAGCCACGTTTGCCATGCTCAGTCTGCTCAGGAATACACTAGAGAAAACAAGCAAACTACCACCTCTCCCTGCCAAGAAATTAAACAAATAGAAATGAGAACATTAAATAAAGCTTTCCGGATGCCATGAATTGTGAGATCACTGGTGTGCCTGTACATGCACATCAATGTTTGCAGTAGCAAGATCAAGGCAGCTGAGTAAGGGCAGCGCCAGTTGCCCTATATAAATTTAATTTGTCAGGATCACATAACACATTGGGCTATCAAGAGAGTATAAAAAAATCCCTTTGAGGTCATTTTCCTACAACACAAGATTTGTTTTGCACATCCAATGTCACAGTCTCACTAGATGTAAACTGTCACAAAATGTACAGGAGAAAATTATCCAATTGTTTAAAGCACAATCCAAGGAACTATAAAAATTGTAAAAAGGGAATCTTTCTCTTTTCCTTCCTTACTCCTTCCCCCATATTCCTTACCTATTCATAACATAATATATATGTTAGGTTTTTGTTTTGAAAGTCATATTTCCTCCAATAAACAAATGCGAGATCATGCTGTGCTGCTGGAAAAATGATAATTAGCTTTGCTGCAATATGAGAGCCTGGGGTGATGCAGTGGTAGATTAAGGCACACACATCACCTCCCTGAGCATTTTTCAGCAATCAATCAGATGAGGAAATTACGAGATTTACAATTGGATCAGATACAGAAATAAAATACCTCTCCATTGGTCTCCTATTGCAACTAGAGCTTTGTGTGTTTTCCTGTACAGTGCTGCTAGATTTCCTTGTTCCTGCTGCTGAAATGAGTAGCTCATTGACTCTGCATTTAGAGATTTCTCTTAAAATGTTCCTGTTTCAGTTAAAGCCCATAAGCATTTTCAGATAAAGAGGGATACTCAGTGCAGTGAGCAACAGCCAAATGTTCATCAGATATTTGAGCTGGATGTCAAAGCAACGGACGTAAATCAGCATCAGTTTTCTTGCAGGTCAGCAAAAGGACCAAAGACAAAGACAGCACTGAGTTGAGAGATATAGTTCAGAACAGCCAGGAGCTCAAAAAATAAAACACAAAAATCAGCATGATGAGACATTTCTCGGTAGTGAAAGGCTGTATCTTCTCTACCATTGGCTTCTGCAGAGCTAGTTTATTAAAGCACACAACAATGAAGAGGCATGAAGTGGTATTTTCTTTTCTTCAAAGGTCTTGTTAAAGGCCTATTAGGATATAATTTAATATTAGATCCATCAGAGTTCCACAAAGGACTTTTCAAAGGGGAGATGGATATGGGTCAAATTCTGGCTAACAAAACCAATTATATCATACTATAGTTCAGAGAAAGAGACAGTAAATTGCAAGGTCCAGGATGATAATTTCATTATAAAATATCAGGATTTGCTAGAAATTCTAGGAGAACATGCATAAAATTACCTTCACTTAATACGAATCCTAATGATACCTTCTCAGCTGGTACCCAGGTAACAGCAGGCATAACAGTCAGCATACTGCTTTGAAGGAGATATACAAACTGTGTAGTTGTGTACATATAACTATATATATTCATAGTTGTATAGATATACAACTGTATAGTTGTACAGAGTTAAGGATTTCAGAGCACATTCACAGGTTACATTATTGAGCATCTAAGAACAAGCCTTGACCCTTCACTGAAGCAAAAAGGCTTTGCATGGTGACACTGGAGTAAAAGATAAACCAACAGAGATAAAAGCAGAGGTATAGCTACCATTATTCACTGGCTTCTTAAAGCGAAATATTGTGTGGGACTGCCCTCATGCCTTCCCTGGAGGTGTTTCCTTGCTCAAGAATGACTAACTGCATTTTCCTGTTTGCTTTGTGGAGCTCTCACCAGTTGAGTCCAGTCAATTTTGAAAACCAACTAAGCTTTGATATGTCATTAGCTAAACAGCAGGCAGGATCTGACATAAGTGGTGGACGTGAATGCGCTGTTCTTATGCCCTTCAGAATGTTTAGAGTATAGGTCCATGAAAAGAAACGAAAGAAACTAAGCCTGCCCTGAATGGAAAATATGTGATCAGCATCTCCAGTGAAAATATTTTAAATATTTGTAAATCAAAGAAAAAAAGAACATGAAACCCAGAAACCTGCAGTAAAAGGTATTTCGGATGTATCAGTGAAGAAAACCGTTCCTAACTTGTCACAGGAAACCAATTATTTTCACCTCACCCTGGGTATCTCTGCTCATGTCAGGCAGGTGTATATTTTCTAGCACATACATCTTCTCCACTATGTATCCAGTGTAGTCTCGGGATATTTGTTGATCTCAGTGAACACATAGATGACATTCAGCTGTCTTTCTGCATTATATACTCTCTTATACATGTTCTTTCAATGCTTTCAGGATTTGTGAGAGTTAGGATGAGGGGAAAGAGAAACAGGCAAAAGGGTGTATCTTGGTTTTAAATTATCTTGTGAAATCTTATTTATTGGAACTTTTATAATATTTATAATTTTTTCATCACAAACATAGGAGCATGAAAGAAATGCAGAGCCCAGAGTGATATTCAAGTAGGTGTCCCATTCACCACCAAGTCTCTCTCTCCCACTAACTCAGTCTCTCTGTCTCTGTCCTAGGACTGAGCACCTTGCTGCAGACATTTCAGTTTCCATATAGTGATATTCCTCAGCAAGAAAAAAAAAAAAGTTGCAAACTCTTAGAACATCCCTACACCTCTTGTTCCTCTGTGCGCATAACATATTTCTATGCCATTCTGGATAAGAAGATAGTTTCTTTCCTGAAAAAAGTTGCAAAGATTCACTCGTACACACAGAACTCTTTCTGGACCTGCTAGTTTAATTTATTCTTTTAGCCCAGAAGTTGCACTCACTACATTGTTGATGCATGACACGGCTGGTGCACACTGAGGTAACCCTGGCATGTTATGCCTCTGCCTGTGTGCACTGGAGGACTTCTACACAACCAAAAACTTTGGATTTTTTTACAAAATTAGATAGTTTCTGAAATTATTTAATATATTCTGGTATGGGCTTTGCTGTATTTTTTGGATTGCAAGGCAGCCCAGGACAGGCCAATAGGTTCTCATGGTTGGTAATGTATAACCATTTCCCTTATTTCTATTCAAATGTTTCTCTGAGATTTTAAAGCTGACAGGGAAGGATATGGTTGCAGCACATCTGTCAGACCAGTTAGATGTCCCTGCAACAGAGGTCCCAAATGTGTCCAGAAAAAACTTCTTTAGGCACCAGCACTTGCCAAGATCCATCTTCAGCATCAGATACTAATTTTGCCAAGACAAACAATTACAAGAATTGGGCAAGAAGCTCTCTCCAGTGCTTTGCTTGAGTTGCTTGAGACTATGCAAATGAATAGTCACCTTCTCGTGCTTTTCCCTTGTGTGCTCATAGATATTTTTCTGCAATGTGCTGGTTTTCTCTCCTTTGGTGTTTTGCATTTGGTTTTGCACAGTGCTGATGTTGGGGTGTCTGTCTTCTCATTATTGCCAATGGTTTATCTCTGAGACTGCTACCCTTCTGCTCTGCATTTAGATTGACCTTTCAATTTGCTTTATCGGCTAAGGACTTTTGACAGAGTTAACGTGGGATGTCTAAGTATTTCTCATTCAAAAACCTGCGTTTTGCATTCCATTTACTGACCTATCATGAATCAGTTTCAAAATGTGTTAACCGCATGACTCAGGTCACCAAAACTCAGATATGTTGTTTCTCCAATTCTTGATTACAGTCACTACACAGACAACTCTCTCAGTGCTGCTTGAAAATTCTTTTGGAATACTTTTATCACTTCATATACATCCCTCTTATTTGCTCCACACTTGGCCAAACACTCTTGAAGTAGAGAACATAATGAAATGAAAAAGATAAGAATCTGGTTGGGGTCTCATCATCTTCTGTTTTCTTTTTCTTTTATTTTTTATTTTTCCTTTTTCCCCCCTTTTTTTTCCTGCTTTTTTTAGTTTACTAACCCCATCAGAGTAACATCATTTATCCAGATTTATCTAAAGGAAGCTACCCCCAGGCACCTTTAACTCTACCGCTTTATATTGCCTTAAGGAGGTGTGTGCATCAGCACCTGGCTAACCACCCAACACCTAAGAGTAGCTCCCTCTCTCCAGTGGGGCAGCTCCTGCCACTGCTGTGGCCTGGGGGAGGCCACGGGGCAGCCAGGCAGAGCCTTCTTCTCTGGAATGGGGAGACACAGGAAGATGGAAGGGTGAGGACAGCTCTGATGCAGCCTTCAGTCTCTGCCACGTGGTGACAGAAAGGGGCAGAGACCTCTTCTATTGCCAGCCACCAGTGAAAAGAGTGACAAAGACACTGGCATCCAGCTCTTGTTGCTGTTGACTTCTCCGCACCATGAGCTAGAGTGCATCCACTTGCTAAGTGCATCCCCACCATCTGCTCAGGGACAGGAATGTGACAGGTTGTTCAAACAATCTGCCTTGATGAGGTAATTTATTTTTTTTTCCTGCTTGCCTTGTTTTTAAATGTTTTTGTTGGGGAGGGTTGGAGGAGTTTGGAAATATTCATCATTTGTGATTTCACAAACTTGCTGGAGCCAAGTGACTTCTGATGCTTTAGTTGGTGCTCAAGAGTAAGAGCAGGAAGGCACTAAAATAACATAACATCCCAAGACAACAAAATATCTTTGTAGCCCTTTCTCCATGCGCAATATTCTTTCCCACCAAACCATGTCTGTTGCTTTCCCAGGCAGAGGCCCCATGGAAAGTTTTCTGTCCCAGTCAGCTGGAAGGTGAGTTCAACAGCATTCTCCTTCCCTGCAGAGAAAGCAGGGAAGAAACCCAGGGCACAGGATTGGAGAGGGGAAGTGGGGCTGTCAAACAAAGAAGATATAGTTCAGCTGTTTTTCCATGGCCTGCAAAGAAGAAATTCTTGTGGACTCTTGATGGAAACAGACAGCCAGATTCCCCAGAGGACACTCAGGGAAAAGGCTGGGCACTGGGCATCTCTGTATGCCTCTGCTCTGTATAGACTACAAACATGACTAATGCAGTTACTGCCAAGCTCTGCATCACATGTAGCACATGGCCAAAGAACAGACTATATAAATTATACAGTTGAAAAGTATTTCTAAATTTCAGTGGTAAAAGGTAAAAAAACATTTACATGCATTAGGTGCCTGCATACATAAAAAGCAACATCAATAAAAATTTGGTGAATGTCCCGGAACCTCAGGCACAGGCAGCTTGCAAGAAGAAAGGAGCTAAAGCACCACCAGTATAGGAAATGGGTGACCATGGCTTAGATCAAAGCTTAGTTGCTGTCACCTTCCTCAGCTTGTAGCTTCAGTTGAACTGTGTTTGCCCTGGGACCCAGAAGAGTTGAGGAAAATAAGGGCAAAATTTATCAATTCCTAAACATGTAAAAGAAAGTGGTGGCTAGAGCACATATTTTGAATTTTTTAAATCCATTGAAAATCTGTCTTTTTCACCTTTAATAGAGGGAATATTATTAAATTCCTGTTAGATAGGGTATATATACATTATTTGTAATATCATGTAACTTGGACAGAAGGAATTCTGTCATAAAAACTAAACATAACCTAAAAGAGAAGTTTTGTCCTCCTGCTCTGTTTCAGCTTTCTGTCAAAACCATGTCTCTGTATTCCTTATTTTACACCCCTAAAAGCCAAGCATAGATGAAAGCCCTAGTTCTAGGACTGAAGGCACATAGCTTCTCTTTAATTTCTTCTTACTGTCATAACTATTCCAGGACAGGAAATGTATCCATCCCCCCACCAGTGCATCAAGGAGACCTGTTAGTAGAAGGAGAAAGATTGAAAAGTGCATTTTTCCATCTCCGTCAGGGAGTACATCTCCCGGTCCAGCTCTTCTTCATCTTCTTCCCCCCCTTTCCCAGCCACGTATTTGCTCCCATTTCCCTCCTGTTCCACTCCCAATTGGAAAAGTGCTGATCTCTTTCTTTCCCAAAGGGGATCACATAACATCCCTCTGGCAATGGCACCAATTAAGTGTGAAGGAAAGTAATATTAGGAAAATGTTAATGGAGTTTAACTTCTTCTAATGCAGTTTAGAGCTGGAAACAATGAAGCAAGCCGGAATGAAGCACCTTGCCAACTCCCTGTGAACTAGCAGCCAGTGCTCCGAGGAGTCCTCTTCAGGAATTAGTGTCCCAAGGACAGGAGGAGAAGGAGGGAGGCAGTCAGGGCTTTGGAAAAGATTACAGCATGCACAGGAACTGAGTTTCCAGCCCAAGAGCAGCCTTAACTGGTGCCAAAGGAAGAAGTAATGAAAAGGATTTGTACCGACACAAACAGGAAGGAGCCCACGAAACAACATTCTGAGTCTAACCCCAAGGAAAGTGTTTAATGAGAAGAACAAAAATATGTGCTGAGAGGCCAGAAGGCCAGGAAGCCAGACTGGGAATGCTGAATGGGTCTGTCATGTCCAGATCCTCCGTACTCCCAGAGACTTTAGTAGAGTTATTTACAGAAACAGGAGGCATTAGTAACTTATATAAGATCTTCATGAACATAAATGAAGCACATTTGGCTCAATACACTGACAAACATACAGCTGCAAATCAGATTCATAAAAATTGTAGGCCAGAAATGCCTTTATAAATGTTGTGGGATAATTGCTGGAGGTAACTTAGAAAATGAAGCCATATTCACCTTTTTAGAAAAAGTAAAGCATTGAAGAAATCTGCAGGGTGGAGTAACTGATATGCAAGGAATGTCTTCCACTGTAGTTCCCTAGGCCACACAACCTGCAGTCTTAGAGTCTGTAAATTCTAAGGTAGAAAAAGCCAGCATGGAGAGCGGGGCAGTGTGAAGATACGATAGCCAAACTCTACATCAGCACAGGGAATGGGAACTTATGGTCCTTATGGTACTATGAATACTGATACGTTGCATAGCTATTACCCTGAGCCAACAGTTTCTTTTCTTTTTTTGTAAGAAATCATACATTTATCTTGAACTTTGCTCATCAGAATGTCATTATAACACCAAAACACACCTCCAGCCTGAAAGCTACCCACCTCCAAGGTGCACCCATCCCTGACTGAGTCTGCATTCTGAATTTTTGCTAGTCTATACCTTTAAATGTGAAGTGAGGAAATTTTACACCAATCATAATAATCCTGTGTATGACTAGAATCACTCAAGCTCCACCTGAAAGGTAAAAAATACTGTAAAGACGGCTTAAGAATGGAGAGATGTTAGAGAAGATACCATTGCAGTCAAGTAAGGACAACACCATCATAAACCATCACTGACTTCTGGTATCAGTCAAAGGGCTAAACTTCTCTTCCCCCCAGCAGAGATGCCTATTGGGTGAGATTCAAACACCCAGCTACACCAAGTGCTTCCCTGGGAAACTTAGAAATCTCTATATAGAGTTGTTTTATGCTACTATATTACTTGTGGGTTTTTATGCTCCTATATTACTTGAACACGTTTTCCAGACAGCAGACTATCACTGGCAATCCAAAAGAATCTGCCATTCTGTTGCTTTGGTAAACTGCACTATTTCTCAATCTAGCCATAAGAGTTCTCACTGAATGCACCCAAACTCCTTAAATCCATCTGTGCTAGTTCATTGAACGCAACTAGACCAAAAATGCATTGTGCTATTTTGAGTTTGTAACCATGGCAGTTCAATACATTGAACGTGACTGGACCTATAGTGACAAATTGGGCATCACTCAGAATTTAAATCCATCTGCCTCCAGACCCTCTAATGTCTGAGGACAAGCTAGAATGCAAGGGGGTTTGTTTTCTGCTAAATTCCTTTATCTTTTAATGCAATAAATGCTTCCACAATTATCAGAAGGAGATACATGTGGAAAGAGAAACAGTGCTCAGGATTCAATGCCACCACATAGTACATAATGCCACTCAGTGATAACTGAAAAGCTAAGTGAGCCTGGTCTTGGTCATAGAAATACTCTTAGGTGAACCAAGATAGGCCTGGGGACTTGACATTTAATAGGGTACTATTTTTTGTGCCTTTTCTGCAGAGTGTCCTCAGAAAACCATTGGCAGAATGTGTTGATCCACAGGAAAAATATCTTGCTAAACCCTTTTTTCAGTTTCTATGACCATTAGAAGTCATGGGCATGTGTTTTCTCGGTTGACTTTTAGGAAAAGAATTCTCTGCAACCAAAGCTATTTGTAAAATCAGGTAATTCAACTTTTTGAGATTTTAATAGGAGCCAGCCACTGAGAGACCATAACTATTAATCTAGCGTCACTCATAATTACTGTAATCCTGAAAAAAGTAATGGATCATATCTACCAGACAATTCTTTTCTGTTGCAAGCTGTTGTGAGCATTGTTGTGAGCAAGTCTGGAGTTATTTCCCATGAAACATCACTGATTTCTGTCATAGATCATGTACGTTTCATAGCCAGGACTAGTGCTTCCAGCATTGAGATGAAACATTTGAGGTGAAATTCCAAAACAATAGTTGAAATACAGTCTTGCTTTTGACTAGGTTTGCTTTTTCTTTTTTCTTTTTCTGGAGGGAGAGTAGCTGAAGATGTGGATATCTATCCCTACACATGTAACCAAGTTACACAACAAGACTAACTCCTGAGCTCTCCCTAAGACAAATGAAGTCAAATCCAATTTACCATGTCAGATTTTGAATGGGAAAAGTTCAGATAAGTCTACAAGTTCATCAACATTTGTATTTTTCTCTTTTCAAAACTGGACAATAAGATGAGATTTACACTCTACATAGGCTTCTTCACAGTACATTTAAGTTCAATTCAAATCGGTTAGTCATCTCTAGCACAGACTGCCACACTACACACTCTCACTACCCCAAAACCAGAGTTATCCTTTTAAGTCTCCTCAGGTCCCTTCCCTCAGCCTTGCTTCAATCCATGCACTTTATCACTAGGCTGTCATTGGAGACCGTGTCGCTGCAGGAGAGATGACACACAGTGTCAAAAAAGTCAGCATCACAAGGTATCTCCTGGTAGAAAATCCTGCTTCCTTCACCTCCTCACCACTGCCCAGAGGCTGCTGTCCCAAGGCCTGTCGGCTAAAGAGAGAGCAGGAGAACAGTTAGAAGAACAATCTGTGCTGATTTGTTGCCGAAGTTTTTGTTCAATGTTAATCCAGATTTTTAGAGGATTCCAGTCTTCTCTTAATTTGCTGTAAATGCACCGATAAGTTGTATTACTAAGGTGACCACTTAGGGAAGGGAATTCAGTGACAGATAAACAGATACAGCTCAGGAGCCACCCCAACTGACTACACATTTTTTTTTTTTAATTTTTCAATATCTTATCAAAATCAATTAAAATCACTTTAAACCTCTTTAGTCATGATTTCTGTCCTAATGCAACTCGGTTGCATAAACTCTTTGCTGTAGGGAGAACAATTTTTTGACATTCATAAATATCATTGCAAATATACACTGAGCATTCATTTATCATACTGAAGTAGAACAAATGTATGATTGGAAGCAGGATGAGCTGTAATAACTTCTGAATACGTTCCATATTTTACACTCCGTGTGTTCCATGTTTGTCAATTTACATTTGCTATGTTGGAACTGGAATTTATTAAGGTAAATCAGGAGCAAGATGGAGATTCATATTTCAGATTTTTGTGCCATTCTCCCACGTGAAATCAGAATATAAGTGTATCATTGAGGCTGATTATTCCCACCACTGCTTTCTGCAGTTTCACTGATTTCCCATCCAGCTGAGAAAATATTTTGCTGTGAAACATCTGGCTAAGGAATGCTGGGAGCTCTGAAATGGCTGGTGCATTCTCTGAAGTGGACAGCTTTGAAACAAAGTAACACAGCATTAAACAATTCCAATAGACTGAAAAATGTTTAAGGAAAACTCACCAGAGACTATCCAAGATCCTGTATCTGTTGTCACATACCTCTCCGAGTACATTGCCCTGGCACGTGCAGATATAAATGAAACTGTGAAGATATTATGGGAATAAAAGTACAACCACAACAAAACAGCTGTGAGGGGATGCACATCAGAGCAAAGAAGAACATACAGAGGAGTGGAAAAGCAAAAGCAAAGGAAATCTGTTTTGTCCAGCTTGCAGTTCTTTTCTTGTAGATATTTCCCATAGAAGGTGAAACCTACCGACCTCTACTGCAGTTAGGCTAGAAAGAATAGATTAGTGGTGCCTTTACCACCTTTATGATTAAATAAAAATAAATAACAGAAAGCAGAAAATAAGCAATTGAAGATAACTAATAAGTCCAGTATTGATTTCATTCGTGATCATTTTGGGGCAAGGGTTAGGGCAGAATTCAGCCCAGCACTTGACCACACACATGTTACAGCACCATCAACTGGAGGGGGGATGCAATCACCTGCTGAACTTCAGGCACCTGAGCAGCCCCTCACAGCCCTGTGCAGTGCTAGTTAGGCCTGGACAAATGAGAGCGCTCATCCTTTCTTGAACTCAAGGTAGATAATCTGATAGTTATTCAGAAAAAATAGAGGTTTTCTGACATGGTGCCCACACGGCTAGTATTAATAGAAGCAGTAACTGATCATTCCCCTGCTCTTGTGGTGCAATGGAATGATCACAGTCAAACTACAAAAAGGAAAGTCATAAAACTGTCATGTGAGGTCCCATGAGAGAACAGGTCAAGAAGGAAAGGGGTTAAAAAACAAGGGATTTCTGGAAAAAGACACCGATATAAACTACATCACCATGAAGGAAACACATTAAGTGTTGCAAGGAATTAACTTTACTGAAGTGAGAAGTCCTTCACATGTCTTCACATCAAAACAAAGTATGCAGACAGGGAAATAGGGTCAGATCCCTAAGGACAAACTTAAAAGTACAACATGTTGAAACCAGAGTAGCAGCTAGGTACATGTGAAATGTTTGATTAAAGGTCAGGTTTAGAAATACGTTCACAGATAAGAGGAAGGACAAAGACAAGGTTGATCTACGAAGTACTTGAGATGAGAAGCTATTGAGTGAGACATTGCTCTAAGAAGGTATGAAAGTCAGCTACAATCAGATAGAGACTATAATTACTCTGAATAAACACATCTACCTTTGGCAGGGGAAAGAACAGGTTAAATAGTATTTTGAGAAGTCAGACATTTTCAAATTGACTAGTCTTGACAAGATGTCATTGTGCAGAATTTTAAAAGGCTGGTTGAGTAAATCTTCAAGTCATTAGCAGATATGTTTGAAAAATAATAGAAAAAGGTGATATATCTGAAAACAAATAGAGGGCAGGCATGGCATCTACCTTCAAGGAAAGGAGGGGGGGCTGAGGGGGGATAGAAAGGCATCAGGGAGCTACAGACATATCTGCTTAGTTCCGTTTTCAGGAAAAATATTGGAACAGCTAAATGAATAAATGATTACAAGCATGTAAATGGAAACAAAGTGTTGAATAATAACCCATATGGATTTGTCAGGAGCAAATTGTGTGAAGCCAATCTCATTTATTTCTATGACAGGGCAACAGGTCTGGCAAAGAAAGGAGAAACAATAGATGCGATGCATTTTGACATTAGTAAATAGTTTTACTATTTTATACATTTTCCACAGCAAACTAGGGAAAAGTAGCTGAAATGCCACATTCTGACAGTACTCTTATGCACTGAAGGCACAAATATACGGCTATCCATTGGCATGATCAAACCCATGGTTGAAGGCACCAGTGGTTCCATCTCATCTATAAAGGTCGTCAAAGATAGATCCTGAGGGAAGAGCAGAAGGAGAAGCCAAAAATGCCACAATGCTTTGCGAGAATAGTCTCCTTGATTCAAACAGCTTGTGGCCCAAGGACTGTCTAAGCACAGGGGATCTCTTTATACATTTTCTTTGTGAATATTTTGGTTGCTTTTTTTGATCCAGCATATCTTTCTGGGATCCAAAACTTCCTGTGGCTAGAAATACTAAGACCTTAACCTTGCAGCAGGTGACCAACCATGTCCAGTTGTTTTGAATCATAGTCTTGTTATTTAATTTGATTTCCCCTATTTCTTATGTTGGAAAAGAGAAAAAATAAATCTGATTTTCCTTTTTCTATGGTACTTGTGATATGACAGATCTGTGCTATATGCCCACTTAGCTACTCTTATCCAACCTGAACTTTCCTAATAGGATTAGCTGATTTTCCAAAGCTACTTTGATCATCTTGTCTCAAACTTCTCCAATTGTGATGTTCTTTCATTCTGATGGTAGATTAAATCTGCACTCAGTGCACAGACGTACCATCAGGATGTGTGCGGTTCTGAAGAAAAGGATTTGGGTCATTGTTAATCAGAAAGTGCGTGTGAGTGAAAAAGGGCCTGCTATTGCAGAAAAAGCAAACCCATACCAGCATTTATAAACAGAGTTGTAACCTGCAAAGCTTGTAAAGTCATCTATCCATTCTGCTCCATGCTGGTCAGGATGTGGCTGCAATACTCCACACAGCACTTGTCAGTGATACTAGTGATGGAGAAAAACAAGAGGAAAATATGAAGTGGTTGGACAAGACTGAGAAGAACTCAGTAAGAATGATTGGAGTCTTCACAAGTAAACAAGCTGGGAGGAATGACTAGGCAAACTGGACTTGGTTACACGACTTGGCATAATCCAGAAGGTAGAGTGGACAAAAAGTCTTCAGATATGTCACAGAGCAAGGAAGCATTCTTGTGTCCTCATTCTCAGATTTTCAGCTCATATCTGTCTCTTTTAATGCAAAATTGCTTTTGTTTAGCCACTCATGAGATAAAACAGTTTAGAGATGCTTAGTAAATCTATTCAAGTTTTATTTCTGTTTTCCTCTCCTGAATTTAATTTTCCTGAGAAGATCTAGTACAGGACGTGCTTATGCTTTCTTTTCACTCTTCAGACTGCTCAGCAAATGAATGTGTTTTTACTCTTCTACCGGATTTCCCACCCAGTGTATAACCCATTAATAAAGTATTTCAAGAGACAAGAAAAATATCGGCAATCTCTCACACTGAAACCCAGCAGTCTCTGCAGAGAAAGCATTCATAGTACAACCTGACTTAACATTTCCTTTTTAGCACTCGCAAGTCCTTGACTGGAGAACATTACAGCTTCATCCACAAAATAAACACCCTTCTTGTTTATATAATATTTTAAATATTCCAGTGTGGAGTGCTATTAAAAGGAACCACAAGGTGAGGGCACAAAGGGGTTAATGGCCTTTCTTGGAGAAAGTGTTGCGTTGGACTTTTCCCATAATGTTTGCAAGCAGTGACAAATCTGGAGGAAGGGGCCTTCCCACGGGGTGAAAGAGGGGAGGGGAGAGAGCAGAGAATAAAGACCAGGAGACAGGAGACATGTCAGAAAGGAATAGGAGATTTTTCTGGTTTAAGTGTCTACATGAAAAGCAGTGGGAGTGTAAGCAAACCTGTTCATATGCCCACGGAGCCTTATCTCTGGTGTACAATAACAGTAACACCGAACTGGGGCAGCTGTGCCTTATCAAACCTGCCAGATGAACCGGCAGATAGGAAATCTCTGTTTTTAACCCCCCTTTATGTGGTTCAGCATTTATTTCTAGGGATTTGTAAAGCTATTTAGTCACAGTCCCTCCAGGCATATTTTACTCCTCTGAAAAAACAGTACTGGGGGAGGCATTTAACCTCCTCCTTGGGTTTATCATCCTGACAGGCACGTGTCAGTAAGGCGCTTGACTCTGCACCAGCTGATGCCATGTTGGCAGCTGCGGCTGCTCCAGCTGACATCCTCAAAACTGCTCGCTGTGCTTTCCTCCTCAGGGCCCTGTGCAGCAGGGAACTCAAGGTAAGCACAAATAAACACTATCTACATTATTATTATTATTATTACTAATAATAATATTATTTAGGGGAAGGAAATAATCTACCCTTTTCTCAGCAGCTGATTTACCGGTATTGATGCATATCTCTAAACCTGTCCTGACCTGCCAGTAGGGCCAAATTGTAATGCCTTTTTTTCCAGAGTGCCTTTTCACAACATGCCCATTGTGCTTTGTGAACTAGGCTTTATGTGCTCCGCTTCTAAGGTAGGGTCTTGAGGAAGTACGTGTTACAGCTTCCAGCCTGGAGTGAGGAAGCTAAAGGAGGAACTACCTGTCTATTATTCAATTGCACTTCATCATTGTGAAACTCCTCAATTGCACAGGATCCATTCAAAGCATCTTCAGTTTTCATCAGATATTCACTGAACTTCAAAAATGTTTGAGCAATAAAACAGTCCTTAAAGGGACAAGAGGAAGCCTATAAAACTAATACCCTGACTTTTAAAACAGCTTTCTAGAGAGTGTTTATGCAAGTACTAAAGGAAATGAAAGGGAGTCTTTCTGTACTAGGAGATTATATTTCTGCTTTTCATGGTTAAATCTGAAATGACTAGCTACAAGTAAACATCTGAATTTCATCCGGGTTATTACTGAAAAAAAAAACCCAAGCCTAAAGAGATGTGGATTCACTTAGGGAACAAAGAACAAGTAAATTGTGCTCTTGTTAAAGGTTAAAGGTGTGGATTAATGTCTGAATTTGAAATTATCAGCTTTCACACTGCATATGATATCTTCTGAAAAAATAGTGATATTTTTCTTTTGATTCCTTCAAGTCAGTTCAGTTCTGGTGAAAGCTATTTGATTGACAGCCCTGGAAATCAGCACTCTGTGCTCATCAGCAGCCTGGGCGGAGGGATGCAACATGCATAGCAGCAGCACAGATTTTCACAAATTACTTGTACACCTCAAAACGGAGTTCAAGCATCTGCTTCCATGGAACACACCAGACTGCCCAGGCTTTTCAGGCCTGAAAACAACCATGCCAGTCAAGTAACTCCAATTTTGAAAGATTCCTGTGAGATGTCACATGGTAATACTGCTAAGAAATGTGTCCCTCCAGGAATCAGAGAAGAAAAAGAAGCAAAACCAACCCTCAACAATTTTTCACAAGCTCTCCAAATTCCACTTTCTGCAAACTAGTGACAAATTTCAACTCTGTCCACCCACGAGTGCTTCCTGTTTTAGAGAAGAGCAGGGGGAAGGGTAGGAGAGGCAAGGTTCACTTCCCATTTACATCACTAGTGAAAAAAATATCCCTGCAGCTTTTATTATTGTCGTCTGTGCGTGCTGTACAACTCAAAGGCAGATACATCTCTCCCAAACAAATTTAATTTACAAAGCTGCACTACATCAACACACAAATAGAAGTTGGAGTGGGCGGTCAACAGATCCCACTCTAAAGTATTAATGTGCAGTTGCCAAAACCTTCTGAATAAATTTCCCTGTGACCGAAGCCCAGAGCAACATTGAGCTGACCAAAGCAGTACAGGACAGAGACTCTTTACATGTCCAAATTTCTATTGCTGTCCCAAAGGTGGAGCCACCTGCACCAGGGTTACTGCTAGTCAACTATTTTATAGGTACTGGAACTGATCCTTTTGCACATGGAGAGCCTTGCAAATAATACTAGACAGACACTGTTGTAGGAGAGGACAGACCCAGGTCCTATCTGCTCTATTGTCCTCTATCTGTTCCAAACATCCAGGTGTCCTCTCTCCAGAAGTCATGTTATGATGTGAGCAACTCTTGTAAGGCCCTGTGCCTTAAGCCTATGAGTATGTGATTATAACAGGTATATAACTAAGAACATATCTTCCCATATTCTGTGTGTGTGTATACATATATGTATGCACACATATATACATATATGTTGCTGCATTGCAACCAAATTCTCTGTTTCCCAACTCCACTTGCTACCCTTTTGATGAAGCAATAAAATCACTGCATTGTGAATCAGGCTGTTGCTTGAACAATATCTCCCACTCTCCAGTTTTCTTATACCTGCTCATATGTTTTTGTAAACCACAATATTCCACTGTATCCCCCTCGCCCCAATCCACCAGTGATGTTGAGAAGCGTGTGAAAAATATGTATCTTTTTTGGTGCAACTGGCCATCTAATAAAATGGAAAGGATAATAATTTCAAGGCAAATTAGATGTTTGTTACCCATAGAGCTACATATATCATTTTGTTCATTATTTCACATTTAAAAACAACAAATGGAAAGAAAAGTTCAAGATGGGATTACTGTTTCAAAATTTTTTCTTTGAAAAATTTCAAAATCAATCTTTTTAAACATCCTTTTTGTCAAAATTAATCACCAAGTTAAAGCCAAATAGACACACATATTAAGAAGTCTTTTGAGTTTCATTGCTCATTTTGCTATTCATATTAACAATTATCTTACTTTTTATTCAGTTACCCTTGATAGAAGAAGCACATTCTTCAGAAAGATCTACACTCTGGCCCCATCAGTATTCACTTTTATACTGACGCTTTTAAGAAACTGACAGTCAGGAATAACAAGGTTCTCTGGTAAGCAAAGTGGTGGCTGATGAAATTCCGTTCTAATTAAGGCAGTGCCAATGCTTTCATTAACTTAGCAGACTTAGAATTTCACCCGTGACATTTCTCATATTTCTAATGCATCAGTATATGCTTTTATCACTGGCTCCCTTCTCACCCGTTTTGTATTTTATTCACTCACTGCACTTATTTTTCTGCTTTTTAAGATAGGTTGTGTGCCAGTAGTGTCTTCAGAGTCCTTTCTGAACCCTGAAAACATCGGGATGGATGCGTTCGCAGGATGAGTCCTTGGCTTGAAAACAATTCAGAATGGGAAACTTTGCTTGTTCCTGCACAGCACTCAGTATGAAGGCTGCCAGACCTCACCAGGACTTGGTTACACACAAAAGAAATCACTTGAAATAGCTATTCTGAACAGAATAGTGCAACGCATAATGCATAGTGTCTCACTAAACCATCTAATGGGTGATGGGTGGTGTGGACAAAGAGCAGGGAATTAATCAAAGCACGTTTATGCCTCACACTTACGGGGAATTCCTTATACTTTGGGAATAACTGCAGTCCCCAGTCCCCAACACAAACGCACGTGATAGGCAATGCACATCATACATTTCATTTTATCCAAATGCCCTACAAGTTAGATGTGTACAGTACAGCATCTGACTTGTTCCCACAAATGTCTTGAATGTTTTCCAATTATGTGTCTGTTGTCAATTTTCCCCTGTTAAAACTGTTCTGTGATGCAATTAACCACTTTGTCAGTTTAAACAAGCAAAAGAAAAGAACAATTCTAGATCAGCTAATGCTTATACATCTTGCTATTGCTTTACTTGCTTCTTCTTGCAATACTTTGTAACTGTCACCTCTTGTTTTTCACTAGGAGCCTGCTTAATAGATTTATTTTCCTCTGCAATATTGAGCTTCAGTGTAGAATAGCTTCCCATTCACTTGTGATCTTTGCCCAGTCCCTCAGCTCTGGCTGCCAGCAAGTTTCGGGTGCTGGGCTGTGTATCAGAACGCATTCCCATGGGGGCAGGTGGGAGAACAAGGGATCATCAAGTCTGATTTCAGAAATTACCCCCTGTTCCTTTTAAAGCAAACTGAATCAATAAGTTCAGCCATCATTTCAGACTTGCCCATCTGAGACTTGGGTGGTTCTCCAATGAGCAGAGTGTATTTACCATTCAGCAAGAAAAGAGATTCATGTCTGTCGAACTCTGCTGTGGTTCAGTAGAGAGGAGCTTAATTAGTAGCAGTAGCAGGTCACTTTCCTTTGATCAAGAGCAAACCTTACAGAAATACTTCATTGGTTTCAGTGGGATAACTTGTTCCAATGAGGTGAAAAGGAATTGGCCCTGGAATTTTAAAATAGACTTAGATTGACAACTACTTCTATATTTGCTTTCTGCCTTAATGAAAGCTAAATGATACTTTAATGAGATCACAACAGGGCAGATCCAGGGGGACTGACATGTAGATAGTCAGCACAGTTTATTCATAAGGTTACTTGCCTTCAGATTTCTAAGTACCCACCACCCGTTATGCAAACAGCAACAAATCTTGGCTCCACATGCATTTCCGTAAGAAATACAGCCATCCATCCTATGCCCACCCCGTTGTAAAAGGACTAGAGACTTTTTGAGGTCAGAGCATAATGCAATAGGCAAACCTAAGTTATTAGGGAAGGTCAGCCCCTTTTAAGTGAAACGAAGCAAGCAGAGGCCTGCCTGAGGACAGGGCAGACTGTGAAAACTTGCAGTTTCACACGGAAACTAAAAAGCAGCTGGATTCTGCACTTATCATGCAATGACACGAGGCAATTTGATAAAGATCTCTTTTAGAGCATCTCCTGATAACATACCTGAAAATCAGTGTCAGAAAGAAGGCATTTGGAAGCCTCAGCACAGTGGTGATGCAGTGTAAAAAGCTGTGCTACTGCAAATTAGCTGCTTTTTGCTGAGCTTGTCATTGCTATGTGCTGTTCTTCAGGTCCTGCCATGGAAAAGTGGCTTTGCATCTTCTCTGACAAGATGCTACCACGCTGAAACATGTTGGGAAAGCCATTCCCACCTATATTGCAACTTTTCACTGCCATGTGCTACCAGGATTTATTTTCTCACTCATAAAAATGAATTAACAAGATGCAGCCTGTGAATCAGCAGAAGGAAAGGTCTAAAAGACCTATAACTAACAAGATTTGAAGGCAAGAGTTGGCATGGCATGGTGGTTTAGAGAATAATCTATGCCTCTTTCCACTATAGTCCATTTTTCCTCCATCAAGTTGTGCCAGTGCAAGTTCTCCCAAGTTCTCTCTTTGTGAAATGGCAAACATTTTACATGAGCAGAGTCATCAGCCTTGGGATATAGAAACCTCTTCAGTTCTGTCTGAATCTGTCCCTGTGTATTAATTTCCTCTACCTTTGTATTTGGATATTTTCTTTAGATTTTCCATTCCATATTAAACACAATGCTCAGATCCTCCTGAAAACACCTCTTCTTTCCAGTCCCTTAAAAAGATTCACCACAAGTTCACCCCAACAGGTTATTTTCAATACCTCACAAAAAAAGATCTTTTTTCTGCCTACTCATCTTCCCACCAGCTACCTCTTCCTTTCTACTAAGCTACTGGCTTCAAACCTGTGATTTGCCTCCATGAGTTTTTTATTGGTAGATGCTTTCTGACACAACTGTGTGAAATACTTTCTTTGTAGCTACAATACATTTTTTTTTCCTACTGGATCTTTTCAGCCTTTCCAGTACAAAACAGAAATTAATTTCTCATTTTAGCAGATTTTTTTCATTAGTCAAAGAAAACTTTTGAGACAAAAAATTCCCAACATTTAAAAATTGTTGGAGGTCAGGAGAAAAATGCATGTAATAATTTCTGTGTGGGAACAAAAAAAAAAAAGAGTTAATAAAGAGAGATAAAGTGAAGGAAAAACACGTATCTACTTATATGGGCTTTGTCCTCTCTACTTTTTATGTGGTGGAAAAAGCTTTTTAAAATTAATGTATCCTCAGCAAAATGAAGTAAATTTTCTGAAATTACCTTGGGTGTTCCAAGAAACAATTGTGTTCATTACGTGGAGTTTCAGACTTGAAACTAGTCCGTATCTTTTTAATGAAAGAAAAAACACTTGGGATTGCTAAGACAGCCATCCCCAACTCACCATTTAGATTTGCTGTGGCAGGCAATGGGGTGACAGTCCCCATATTCATTCCTGCAAGTGCTGTCAGTTCCTCACAATCATCACAGTGGGAGATGCTACACGATTGCACAGACCTTTCTATTCACCTCTGTATTTCACTCTTCTGTCCTGAAGCACCCAAGTTTTTTATAGCAAAGGTTGTGCTTTTTCCATGCATTTAAAAAATGTTTAATGCCACCAATAAAACATATCGTTTGTTACATTTCAGTAGATGATAGGTTAACCTAACATTTTTTTGCACTATACATTTCACTCTCAAGATCCCAACAAACATTTCCGTCTTTGCAAAGATTGCTTTTGTCCAAATCCCATGCCCCTTGAGGCAAGCACAAAGGGCGAACCTTGCCTCACATTTCACTCCCTCTCTGTCTTCCTCTTATCACATTGAAATAGTAATGCAATTTTCCCTGCTGGGTAGCCTTTCAAATTTTACCTTTCTTACAAATGGAGGGCAGAAGTTCACAAAACCCTCCCAAGTTTTCCACAGATCAGAAATTACACTGATGGGGTTCAGGAAATGCTGCACACTCTGGCGACAAGTAGACATATCTGTGGGCCACTGCATATACCAGTCTGGGGCTTGTATTTATGTCCCTGTTTCAGTACAGAGCTCACCAAGCACATTGTTGAAACAGAGGCTTGCTGAGAAGATGGTTTTAGGAAGTTTGGCTACTTTACCTGTGTGCCTCACAGTCCCTTTGTGTCACTACCCAAAATTCATAGTTGCATTTCCCCATCTTCTGTGAGGAAAGTAACAATGAACAAAAAAGAAGGGTACTGATTGATTCAGAAAATTTGAAACCAGCCTGAGCTCCAGTAATAAGATTTATGGGCCAATCTATCTCAGTGCTGTGCTGTGTACTGACCAACACTCAAGTTCATGGAGATACAGTACCATTATCTAATTTATAAGATAGAGCCTACTTTCTATAACTTTATAATCTTGATTTTTTAAATGTCTTCATTTGAGCATGGACTCTTCTTTCAGATCCAGGAAAAAGAAACAGCACTGGTCATGCCTGAAGATATCTTTTCACAATGGGGTTCTACATACTTTTCTCATTATTTCTCTCAGCAAGCTTGAGTTCTTTGTTTATCATCTCTCTCTCAGCTTTAATTTGCTGCCTCATATGCTTCTGCCCAACATCTGTCTGGTGTTGGGCTAAAATGAGCCCAAGACTATGCATTTCTGGGAGGGATCCTGTAACTGACTCTTTGTTAGGTTCCATCCTAAAACAGTGTTGGTTTATTGTTGGGGGTTTTTTTTGTCTTTTCTCTTCCATTATAGCACACAGAGAGCACCACATCCCAAGCCAAACATCAATGCCTGCTTCCTCATAGTGTGAGGCATTTCCCTCTTTGTGGCAATTAAAAAACATTACACCATGCTCCCATCCTTGTATCTCTTCCAAAGTCCTGGAGACACATATTTTTTCCCTGAGATAATATAGCATAATCCCAGGTAGAATATGCCACTGAAAACCAGTAATTTTAGCCCTTGTATATCAGAGGTCTGTGACTATAAGTACTTATGGGATACAGGCAACTCGAATATATTCACCTCCCAGAACTGGCAGAGTTCACATTAACCTACCCCTAAACCCATTTACAAACCTACAAAGCTGAGAGTACATCTGAAATAATTTCTTTCTTTTTACTCCCTAAAGTGCCTGGGAGCTCCAGGTTTGTGGTAGGACTACAGTACCCCTCTACATACTTTCCAGTAGATATACAGGTTTTGCCTACATAACCCAATAAAACTGTTGAGGGGAACAGTAACTCCTTCCATTATTTCAAGGTGAGACTCATGGGAAATGTTTGCTATTAGACTCTAAACATTTAAACTAGTTAAAAAAGTAGGTCACCCCATGACCTCAGTCTTGTTCAGTCCCATGTGCTGCTCATGGCCCAGGTCTCTTCCCACTAAGCGGCAGAAACTAGGTGCTCAGAAGGTGAAGAGCAGGCTCCTGTGTCATCTTTAGCTCCCCCTTGTTTCACACCTTCCAGCACTGCTTCTGGTGCTCTGTCATTCACTTCAGTGCATCCTGCATATTCCCTGCCAGGGCAGAGGAAGTGCAGCCCTATACATGCTCATGTGGCACTCCCAGCCAGCTCCAAACAGAATATACACATTCATTCTTCGCCACATGTCTCCTCATCCTATTTGTTTTCACTGTGAAAGCAAGTAATAACGAACTGTAAACCAAAGGGTCTACTAAAACAGTGAGGTTCCTGCCATTCCTCTAAAAAGCTCATATTGTTCCAACTCTATTTTAAACTGAAAAGAGGCACTGTAGCATACCCTAGAGGTGGTAGGGCACAAAAACTGACTAAGAAAAACTAACAAGATTTCCCTGGGGTATTCAAGCATATTCCCTCTGAAACAGGAGAAAAATGCAGTTGCAATGAGTTTCTATCAGTAGATGGGGCCAGAACTAGACAACATACCACTAATTGGTTTCAGCTCTCAACTGAAAAACTAATCCAGGAGAAACCATATCTCTCCAAGTCTACAGCACTATTTTCACTTAAACAAACTTTTTAATAAGCTGAGTTAGCATTTGAGATTTATGTATGCTGAATGGCAGGAGCATTTTCTATGATCAGAACTAGATTCAGCTTCAGCGAGGTCAGGGATGGGCAGTGGTTAGTCATCCTGGGCCCACTGAGTATTGCCTTGTACAAAATTAAAACATTTCTGTTTTGCTTATGTACTCACTGTTAGCAGAGATATTGCAAATTGACTAGCATGCTTATATTTAAGATATTGTGTTGTAATCTTTATTCATAAAATAAACAGCCACACTCTGTGACCCACAGCTGAACAAGCTATTGATGTGCAGACAACAAAATTTCAGTCTGGTTCAGAAACACCAAGCCCTTTTTTTCTTCTTTCTTTCTGTGTACTTTACTTTGATTGCATTTGCTCTGACATATTCCAGCTAATCGTTCTGCTTGCACCTGAATGGAATATGAAGTTACAAATTGTGTTAAGATGATTTTTACAGATATCACATGTCAAGTACTGTGCATGTGGATTTAGCAACTATTTCAGAGAATTCTGCATCTACCTATTTCATTACCAGTGATATCACTCCAAAATCAATTAAAAAAATACAGCACTCTAAAATTGCTTACAAATTGCAGCCAAAATTGACAAAACATATATTTCAGAGACAGACCATATCTCTGGTTTAAAAGACACTCATAACTGTCATGATGTATGCTAGTAAATCAAATCCACAAATGTGTGTGCTAAGATTTGAAACGCTTCCATGAATAAATCTATATTCTGTCTGACTCCACAGTCTAGCTGTCTTTAAAAAGATACTTCAGTGAGCTGACTGTGTCTCTTCAGAATCATCAGATTGCTGAGGGGGTAAACGCCTTGGCCACTGCCTTGCAGACACTGAAACAAGGCAGTACATCCCATGTGTCTGGAAAGAAAAATGGTTCTGTTTTATCTCCAAAGGACACCACGCATCCATGAACAGGGAACAAATGCAGGGAGGTGCCTACTGAAAATAAAAACCTGGAAAGTTAACTTTACATGTGATGCCTTTGTGCCTCAGTCCAACCAATCAGAGATGTGGGAAAAGAGTTGGAGATTTCAAGATGCAGGTTTCTACTCTGTTGCCTGGTAAAGTCATGTGCAGCCAGTGTTTAGTTTAGTATACAAACTTTCACTGAGGTCAAGAGTTTCTGCATAGCAAATTTTGAATTTCACCGATGTGCAAAAGGAAAACACATTCGTAGATTTTGGGAAACACTGCATTTAATAAGTAAGTTCATTTTCCATAAGTCACGTAAGTCACATTTTCCCTGTGATCACAGGAGCATAAAACTTGCTTTCTATAATCATTCATGCTCATAAAATTAAATTAAAAAAAGCTTGAAAGTAGCAAATACAAAATGAGTAGAGATGAAGTCCCTACAAACTCCCACTTACTTTCAGACAAATATTGGCAGAAATGCTTTGCACTACAGCTTCCATTGCAGTATGAATATCAATTACTAGAATTGAACACGTTTTAATTGAATTTGGTTTGGACTATGACTGTGCCTTGTTTACCGTGTTTCCCTCATCCTGTAAAATGAGAGTTTGCATGAGCACGAACACACCCTGTGAGCACAAAATTCTCCTACATGTGTTGCAAAAACTGAAAGAAAACATTAACATATCTGTTAATGTTAATGAAAATAAGTTAAAAAAATTATGTCATATTTTTACTGACCTTTTTGATTACTGAGTTCCCATAGAGATACCAGCCTCTCCAAGACATTATGCTGTAGTCAAACTGTCACTCCTTAACCTGGAAATCTCTGGGCTCCAGAACCTTAATTTGGAGGCTGAAACAATACAGTATTTGACTGCTAACTATTAAATGTATGTGTCAGAAATTTGTTGCTGTTCTGCACTTTCTAATTCAGTTCCTACTGAGAAAATGAGAAATCAGCCTCTCCAGCAAATCACTGCAAGGAAAAATCAAATCCTTGGCTTATAAAATAATATTACTTATTGATTCCTCTTTTGATCTCATTTATTGTTCTGTATTCAGGTCTGACTGCCTTCACACATTAAATACATTTATAAAAATGGAAAGTTACAGATTTGTCTTACCATTTGATTGTGTTAACTGCACATTAATAGATGAAGAGCAAAATATCCCCCACCCTGCATCCATACAAGGCAACAACCAATTGTGAGCTGCCTCTGGGCTCAGTGACCTAGAAACCAGGAATAAGGCTCATAAAAATCAGATGCTGAGGAACAGCATCAGGGACAGCCTCAGAAAGGGGATGATAAATCATTTGACAAGCCCACAAAATGTAAGTGTTTCTGAAATAAATAAAAAAAAAATAAAAAATAAAAACTCTTTTAAAATGTTTTCCAGATCTATTTTTTTGTGTCATTTTTGGTTCTTTGAACATTCTCAGAAACCTCATCTTGTACACACTGAATGTCACATTTTTCATAACAGAATTAGACATTTTGCACCCTTTCTCTGAATTCATCTTCTACTTACGCTACCAGGAATAGCAGTTTTTAATGCACAACATTCATGAAAAAATCAAGATTGTGGAAGTACACCGAAGAAAGACACTTAGTCGTTTGTGATTCAAGTTTTGATAAGTGGTTCACAAGGCAGTTTTCAATCAGTGAGAGTTCCAAGTATAAGCATACTCCTGTCAAAGACCCTGGAAAACAGAGAAGGTCTCTGGAATACGAGCAACTGAATTTTAGCTTTCATGTAAAATCCAGCTGCTCTTAACCCGTTTCATATTCTGATCAGGGTAAATTAGAGACACAGTATCCATAGTACATGAGCTCTAACAGCCAAACAGTCATGAATCTCAACTAAACCAAATGAAAACAGAAAAATTATATCATTTTCACAGAATCTCAGAATAATATGGGGTTGGAAGGGACCTCTGGAGATCATTTAGTCCAACCCCCTGCCAAAGTAGGTCCTCCTAGATCAGGTTGCAAAGGAGCTTGTCCAGGCAGGTTTTTAATGTCTCCAGAAACAGAGTCCACCACCTCTCTGGCAGTCTGTTTCAGTGCTTTGACACCTTCAAAGTAAAGAATGTTTAGATGGATTTTAGTATGTTCAAGCTTCTGTCCATTTTCTCTTGTCCTCAAACTGGGCACCACTGAAAAAAAAAATGGCCCCTTCCTCTTGATACCCACCCTTTAAGTATAGGTGTTTATCAGATCCCCCCTCAGCCTTCTCTTTACCAGACTTAAAAGATCCAAGTGTCTTAGCCTTTCCTCATAAGAGAGATGGTCCAGGCCCCTAATCATCTTTGTGGCCCTCTGCTGTACCCTCTCCAGCAGTTCCCTGTCCTTCCTGAACTAGGGAGCCCAAAACTGGACACAGTACTGCAGATGGGGCAGGGCAGAGTAGAGGGGCAGGATAACCTCCCTCAAGCTGCTGGTCACACGATTCCTGATACACCCCAGGGTGCCACGACCTTTGTGGCCAGAAGGGCATATTGCTGGCTCATGGTCATCCTGCTGTACACCAGCACCCCCAGGTCTTTTTCCTCGAAGCTGCTTTCCAGTATGTCAGCCCCCAACCTCTACTGGTGCAGGAGGTTATTCCTCCCCAGGTGCAGGACCCTACACTTGCCCTTGTTGAATTTCATCGGGTTCCTCTCTGCCCAACTCTCCAGCCTGTCAAGGTCTTGCTGGATGGTGGCACAGCCTTCTGATGCCTCAGCCACCCCTCCCGGTTTTGTTTCATAGCAAACATGCTGAGGGTACATTCCACCCCTTCATCCAGGTCATTTATGAAAATATTAAAGAGGACTGGACCCGGTACTGACCCTTGGGGGACCCCACTTGTTACAGACCTCAAACTAGCTTCTGTGCCACTGATCACAACCATCTGAGTTCTGTCTTTCATCTAGTTTTCAATCCACCTCACTGTCCAGTCATCTAATCCACACTTCCTAAGTTTACCTATGGGATGCTGTGTGAGACTGTGTCAAAAGTCTTGCTGAAGTCAAGATAAGAAATGTCCACTGCCCTCCCCTCATCTATCCATCCAGTCATGCCATCGTAGAAGGCTGTCAGGTCAGTCAGACATGATTTGCCCTTGGTGAATCCATGTTGACTACGTCTGATAGCTTTCTTTTCCTCCATATGCTTTTAGATGATGCCCATGATAATTTTGGTTCATAATTCAGAAAGAGGCATTTCTGCAAAACCTGCAGAGATTGATTCGGAGTTGTGGGTTGGTTAAAACTCTGACAAAGGCTTATTTCTAGATAGGTTTGGTATTTTTGTGGCTGGGAGGTGCTTTGTGATTATAAAATTTTACAAAATTTTAGGTGACCCAGACAGAATGAGGTAAAGGCGTTATGTCAATACATGGTGTGGGTACTTGCTGCTAGTGGATTATGCCTTTACTGTAAATTGCTTAGACTTATTATGCATGGATCATTGTTAGTACTGTCAAAATCTAAAAAATAATAGCTAACTGACAGGACAGGGAGATGATGTAGTAATGACAACAGTTTTACTTCCCAAAGAGAAAAGCTAAGCAGACACACTTCATCATGTTCTAGATTCTTCACATGCAGTGGTAGCGATGATGCTCGTTACTAGAAACCCCAGGCACAACTCGGGACCCCACTGCGCTGAGTGCTGCGCAAGCACAGAAGAAAATGAATTAAGTCGTTCTCACACAGGAGGGGAAACATAGCAAAGCCAGTTTTATATCAGATCTTAGCAATGTGCACGTGTCTTTTCATGTCTGTGTATGCAAAAAAAAAAAAAAATATAGTCAAGAAATATCCAAGGATTTGGTGCTTTCAGTTTGAACAGCTTAACAAGCCAATTAGGTAGGAGCAAACCTCGGGCTTCTGGCACTTTCTCAGTGTGATTTGCATTTTTCACCAGCGTGTGCTGCCCTTAGCCTGAAAGAATCTAGTATATTAGGCCATGCTTAAGATGCCTTCTTTCATGCCTTCTTCCTGTGTGATTTTTTCTGTCCTACCCGGAACAACCTTCACACCACAGGAGGTAAGTAGATAAAGGCTCCAGCAAGGTACTGGATAAAGGCTCCAGCTGTCCCAGGAGATTTGCTTTTCTCCTCACACCACCTTCATCTGGGAAGATCTCAACAACAGAAACACAACCAGCACTTGCACCATCCCCCACCATCTTTGGGATTTGCACTTTCATCTGCTTAATAGTTAAATTTCCATTTTCCTGAAGTTTTTAATGTAAACGCTACTGTCTGTGAATAGAGTGGTGCAGGAAGGCATCCCACAAGCTGAACTTAGGTTGCCTTGCCTTGACCATCTCAAATGGCAAATGAAATGCAAACGAGGAAATAGGTGACAAGCGTACCTACCTTCTCTTGTTTACAGTCATTATTTTAATTGTAATTGTTCTGTGAACCAGCCTGTCTGCCAGTTCCCTGTTGGTGGCTGAGAATTATAATGAAAAAGATCAAGTCTGGCTTTCTCATCCATTGCAGACAAGAAGTATGTCTACAGAAAGAAACCCAGTGTATTGCAGCAAATGTAACTGGCTTTGTAATTGGTAATGACATGGGTGAAAGAGGGGAAAGCAGGAGGGAGAACTGGTATGAAGGATTCCTTCCTTTTCACTTCTTTCTGCACATTCTGGCTTCTGGAACATCATGTATGGAAGTGTTTGCATTTCATGGGTGGCCTTGCCATGTGTTATTTCTGTCTTGACCAAAATCAGCAAGTGTTCAGAGTTTTCAGAAGCAGATTGTTTCAGATTTTTCAGCTTGTTTTGCAGACAAAAGAATAAAAACCATTTGAAAGGAGGTCAATAGGAGTTAAGTATATAATCCGTTTAGGATTTAGCAAATCCTACACAGACCTTTTTGCATTTCTAGGCACCTAACTACCTCTGTGAACTGGACCCTATAGAAATTTCTGAAGCTTGGAGGATGCTGAAGAGAATGAAATCACTGACTTGTCCAGATTTGTTTCACCGCTCCTGCCACTGCAGAAAATTTCCCATCAGACTGGGGTGTCTTTTGGGTTGTTTTGGGGAAAAGTCAGGGAGAAGGAAACAGGACGGAGACTAGGTTGTTCTTAATGAAGAAGCTGAAGCACCTGTTTCATTCTGCACGTGTAGGATAGCACTGGCTATAGCAGAGTATCAGAATGTAAATGAAAGCAGGATTTTGAAAGACATGCTTGAGAAGTTGGATGTTGTCACCGGTTTTACTGATCTCAGTGTTCTCAAATCTTTTTATAAGATACTGGAATTGGTCAATGCAGTCGAAGAAAGTAAACATCTGGTCAAAATAATAGCAGATTGCTACATCAGAATTACTATGGCACACTGCTGACAGCTGTTAAATACAGATGGCACTATCGTAATAGCTATGACAGCATGACAGCAAGTTATGACAGTAGCTTAGCAGTTATGACAGCATGACTAGGCAAGCATTTAATCACATTAAAGGAAATACACAATGAAAAAGTAGTGATTCCAGGCCAAAATGAAAACATTTCCACATGTTTTCTAAAATTTCAAGATACTTGTACCAAGTTAGTTAATACAGAGGGATTATTACAGAGGGATATGTTAGTTGTGAAAAGGCAGCACTCCCCAAGACTGCTGATGAAATTGCACCCCCAGAACCAACATGCAGGCTGATGTAGAGGACTATGGGGATCTGTTTTTTAAGCAACCAGCATCCCTCTCATCTTGGTCAAAAAGATTAGAATCAAGCCCCTTGTTCTGGGTGCCTACAGCCCAAGTTTCAAGGAGTAAGAGAAAGGTGCCCATTTCTTTGGAACACAAGTGAATAGGCAGGTAAACCCTTTCTTTTCTCTTAGGGCATATTCATGCAGATAGTGCGCAGACCCAAGCTTCTTCAAAGCTAGAGAAGGGGCTCTTCCAGTAAATGGAAGTGAAACAGAGGAGGAAAAGAGCTGCCACTGCCCTGCCACTCCTCCCGCTGGCTGAGAACCTTATCGTTATGCTTGACTGAAACCTTCAGTTCAACCGTGAAGGCTCATGTTTTAACAGAGGGCAAAGAACAAAACCTCTGTAAAGGATTTTTAGGAAGGAGGTGGGGCGGAGCCACAAGTCCAAGGCTTGGGCTGGTGAGAAACCTCAGGCTGGTGAAGGCACACCAATTTGAGATCTCAGCCTGACTGCTGTCCTTGTCTCTGACGAGCGAGCTGTAGTTTTTAACACACAAGGAAAATTAATTATTTGATACCTTCAGCTGCAGGTTAAAAAATGTGTGATGGGTTTTTTTCATGTGAAATTAAAAAGTGTAAATTCTGCTGGATCTCCCAAGCACACACTGTGGAATGTCAATTGGAAGATGAAAATATTGTTAAAATGGGTGTATTCACTGTACACTGAAATTACCTTGAATAGTGATTTATATTTTATTTCATCCTTCCCGTCCAAAAAAATAACAAGTTTCTGTTATTTAAAACTGCTTTTAATGTTATATATGGAACATACCCATAAAAAGTTCACTCTTCTTGTTGCTTGGACACTGATAAAGGCATATAATTCAACATACGTTTGATGTTTTTGAATGATGAAAAGGCAACTCAACCAGCTGAAATGGATCAGAAAGGAATCACAATTATTTTGAGCAGCAGCTGCACAGTATCTGGCTGAAAGAGCATGGCTACCTTTAACAATATATCTTTCTTTGCAGTATTCTCCCCAGAAAAACAATCCCAATTTGTAGCTGGTTCCATAATACTCTATAAATGACCTGACCAGTGCTTGTGTCAAAGAGCAAAAATTAGGGCAAATACAATATGAACAAAAGCCTGTAATTCTGGGGGCTCATTTTTTTCTTTTGCAGAATAACACTGAATAAAACTCTATGGCCTGTCAGACCTTCCTTGTTTTCTAGAGCTTCACTGTCATCTATCCTTAATTATTGCTATGAAGTGAAAACAGGACCCACAGTGGAAGCATGTGTAAATGACCGCTGCATGCCAGGGAAAACATCTCACATCTCTTGGCTCCATGCTTTGCTATGGATGAGGAAGCTTCATTATTTGCCAGTTAGGAGAACAGGATTCTCTCCTCAATGACAATTGTATCAGGTTTACATAGCAAGGTTTTGGTAGTGTGGGAGCTACAGGGCTGGCTTCTGTGAGAAGCTACTAGAAGCTTCCCCATGTTCAGTACAGCCAATGCCAGCCGGCTCCAAGATGGACTCGCCTCTGGCCAAAGCCAAGCCCATCAGCAACAGTGGTAGTGCCGCTGGGATAATATATTTAAGAAGGGGAAAATAATGCTGCATAACAGCATCTGGAGTGGAGGAGTGAGGATATATGAGAGAAACAACTGCAGACAACAAGGTCAGCAAAGGAACATAAAGAGGTGCTGCAGTTGCCAAAGCAGAAACTCCCCTGCTGCCCATGCAGGACCCTACATGGGAGCAGGTGGATGTGTCCAAAGGAGGCTGTGACCCCATGGAGAAGGGAATCCAGACTGGAGCAGGTTTGTTGGCAGGACTTGTTACTGTCTGGGGGGGCCCACACTGGAGCAGTCTGTTCCTGAAAGATTGTACCTCATGGAAAGGATCCATGCTGGAGCAGTTCGTGAAGAATGATAGCCTGTGGGAATGACACATATTGGAGAAATTCATGGAGGACTGTCCCCCATGGGAGGGACCCCATGCTGGAGCAGGGGAAGAGTGTGAGGAGGAAGGAGTGGCAAAGACAACATGATGAATTGACTGCAACTCCTACTCCCAAACCCCCTGAACTGTTTGTGGGAAGGAGGTAGAGAAATTGGCAGTGAAGTTGAGCCCAGGAAGAAGGGAGGAGTGAGAGGAAGCTGTTTTAAGATTTGGGCTTATTTCGCATTATCCTATTCTGATTTGATTTGTAATAAATTAAATTAATTTCCCCAAGTCAAGTCTGGTTTACCCATGATGATAATTGGTGAGTGATCTCTCCCTGTCCTGATTATGACCCATCAGCCTTTAATTACTTTTTTTTCTCCCCTGTCCCATTGAGAATTGGGATTGGTGGGCACCTGGTGTCCAGCCAAGGTCAACCCACCACAAATAATCAACTCCTAATTTAGCCCAATTCTTTTATGCTTCTAAGTCCTTCTCAGAGGTTTGTGGTGACCTGCTGATAGTCAGTGGCCTAGAGGTCCAAATCTTTACAGCATCCAGGTATCAATTTTACTTTAGGATGCAGCTGATTGATTGTGTTTTAGTTGAATAGAGGCAAAACAGTTAGCGGCTGCTTGTGCTTTGGATTTGGCATCCCTTGAAAAAAAAATTTGTAAATAGATAAATGAAATATGCTGTCCAATGCTGGTGATATTTCTTCTTTTCCGTGGCAACATTTCTTCTTTTCCATGTATACTGTATTTACAGCCTAATCAAAAAGATTGCTATTAGGCCATGCTTTGCTAATATCCATTCCTTCAGAAATGAGATCACTACAGTAATAAGCAAAGACTTAAAGCTCACACGCAACACAGAGAGAGGTTCTGGTAGACTAAAGGGCTTTTATCTTCAACAAAGAAAACAGACATAAACATTTCTTTTGCTAGCAGCAACTAATCAGATAAACTGTTTAGTAACAAGTTCTGAAAGGAAAGACACTATTTTAAAAGTTTGTCAGAAAGCAAGGGCAAGCACAGCAGATAAAGTATCTATTCACTTGTGTCTTAGCATTAAATTGTTATTGAACTTGAACTTTATTAGTCATTCACGTCATTGTTCGCTTCTGTATGGTGTGTTTGTGTTTTCCCTATCAATATATGCATAAAATTCTCCAACTAATGCTCATAAAAAGGTTCAGTATGGGAAAGGAGAGACTGTTTACACTGTATTTCTAATTCAGCTAAACCAAATTTCAGATATCTTTCAAAAAAAAAAAAATTTAGTCCCCCAGATTTTAGAAATGCTTTGAGCAAACACCTTGTGTGATCTTGAGCATTACAATCATAGGGCTACCTAAAATTTGTCTGATATCTTTGTAAAGCCATTATTCCTTTTGACAAGGAAATCAACAAAAAATTTGGTCAACATTATTATAACCACATCTAATCATTTAACTAAGTCTTTTAAGGCTGAAACAATATGACCAGGAGAGAAGCTCTCTGGGAGCTTGAGAAGTTCTATGCAGTCTGCTTCTTTAAAAATAATAATAAAACCATATTCTGTTCACTGAGACTCCTAATACTGAAAAACATTTTTGTTTTTATATAATATTAAAATTTGTAAGCATTTAAGTAGCATAGGAACCCATACCCAGATTTCAAAAACAAACAGAGAATTTGTGTCTTTTTACAATTTTTGCCTGAAACTCTAATTTACTTGAATTAATGCACAGATATCACTACTTACTACCTGCTAGTTGTTTTCCTTCTGCATCCTGTTAGCAGAGTGCTTCCCCTCATGTGTAGCTCATACTGTGACACGAATTCAAAAGGCAGTGCTGCACTGTGTCATGACAAGTTATTAAAGTTTTGATAAAAGTTAAAAGTGATACTTCATAAAGTCTCATAAGAAACATTTGTACCATATCTGAAAGAAATAGTTGCACTGTTAGCTTAATGGAAAGGAAAATATCCCATTTTAATTTATTCACTAAGTAGATATTCAAAAAGCTTAACGTATAAAAATGTTAATTTTAAACTAAATATTAAGTTAGTGTTCCCAGCATCTGGAGAACATTTCAAGGCTGCAATGAGGCTAACCAAGTGAACAATCTAATTCTTTCTGATATATTCAATTTGATTATGGGTTTAAGAAGCAATAAATACATAGTTCACAATATCTCCATAAAACTGTTCTTTTCTGCTAGAGAAGAAAGTAATAAGGTTCAGAGTTACTCAGTTTAACACTACTGGCATTAACATTTATGCCCATATAAGAGGATAGATGATGAAAAAGGAAATATCCTTTTCATTGTTCCCTAAAATGGACATGATGACCACTTTAAAACATTCCTGGTTTTACCTGAGGTGAATCCATTGCCTGGGAAAGCACATATATTAGTTGCAAGATTCGTTTGCCCTATTCACTGTTTTCATAGAAGTTATTAACATTAAGCTATTCAGTTGTTCCTCCAGCATTATCAAGCAAGAAAAAATACCTATTTACCTTTTTCCACAAGTTTGTAGAGGAGTCTTTTTAAAACAAAGGCTGTTAAGGCAATAGTATAGAGTCCTACACATTAACAAACCATAGATAACATTTCTAAGCAGCATTTGGAGATAGTTTAGTAAAAGGTTTAAATGTAGCCTTGTGTCTTATCCCACTTTGTCATCCAATGGCAAGTACTGCAGGAATATCACCAAACCCCAAAACACTGTAGAGGAAATGGGGCAGAGTGGACTGCGTCAGCCTGTGCCCCAGGGTGGCTGTGGCTGGATGCAGGGTCTCCTCCATGTGCAGCTGCAGTTTCTTCCCAGCTCTGCTCCAAAACCACCAACCACGGCACTCAGCTGTGGCGTTATGTGAGTTTGATTACTTTTCCAGAACTTCCCCACTTTTGGTAGGTATATGGCCCACATGCACAGTTTGGACTCTCTCTGTCATCAAAAGAGATAAGCACATGAGGAGGCTAACCAAAGCTATGATATCAACCAGTTGCTTTATGCTGGATGAGCAATACTCTCAAAATACCTGTAAAGCACCTTGGCAACCATGCAGGGTGGAAAGACTTGGTTTGGACTGCTGAAAACACCAGCAGCATTTGATGGGACTGTGCCTCACTCTCTCTTAGTGCCAGCTCCTACCAAAAAGAGGTAGTGGGGCAGCCAGGTCATGTACAGGTGAATAGCTTTAACATAATTCTACGTAAAGTAGCACAGCATTTATCTGCTTGTCTTACTTGTTGACTAGTGGTTTATTTGATGCTCTCCAAATGAGTGTGATTGAAAGGAGGTAAGGCAACCTTTTGGTATTTTATAATTTTGAAAAGGATTGCTACACTACTGGCAAAAATCATAACATTCTGTCACTTCTAGTCATGTCATCCCTGTCAGTTCATTATGTGTGGCCACTCTGCTATTCTCTTATTTAACCAAAGCTTCTTGCTCTGCCAAAACCAGAGTGCTGGAGTAGAGGATCCGCTGTGGAGCCCCTCCCATTCTCCTGACACCTCAGGAGTAATTAACCAGCTCCCATCCTGCCTACAGACTTCAAAACATATATGTGCAGAGAGACAAATATTCAAATACAGACCAAAACTGGGGTTCTATAAGCAAACGGTTCTGTACTAGTTGTTAACCAGTATATATCCAAGGATATATACTTGGAGATAGATAGATATAGATATAGATATAGATAGATAGATATAGATAGATATAGATATAGATATAGATATAGATATAGATATAGATATAGATGATATAGATATAGATATAGATATAGATATAGATGATATAGATATAGATATAAATGATATAGATACAGCCAGTTATCTAGAAAGACATCCTCTCTGATATTGTATCAGAATCTGCAGCCTGGAGTTGGATCCAGACAGAGGTGCACACCGTAGCCACAAGCTGACCTCCAAATAAGTGTGATGGGTATGATTCTGCATGGGAATAGCCCAGGCAGAGAGTAGTCCTCTTACCTAGTTCACTATCCCTGATAAATCGCTTCCATATCAGGCACTTGGACACCTGGATCAGAAAGGACCTATGGCTCAGTTCAAACTACCAGGACAACAGGGTAAGCTGAGGCATGCTGTCGCCACACAGGCTAGTGGATCACCTACCGGGCCACCTCTGGAACACCAAAAGACAACTACTGATCTCCGAGATGTTCGGAATAAAAGAGCCACCATTCCTGCCCTCAACATGAAATTCAGTAAGGCAGTGGCTTACACTGTGGGAACACTAACAGTAAAGCAAATCAACTGTTTTAACTATCTTGAAGAGAATGTGATAAATTTTCCAGCCATTCAACTCCTTAACTCAGGAACATGTGTCTTCCTGAAGGTGCAGCGTTTGTTTACATTTCACAACCTGTTCCTGGGTAACATTTTCAGTTTTCAGGAATCTATGAACCACACACTGCAAAAAGTCAGGTCCTGCCTGGTCCTATATTTATAAATTAATGTATGGTTGTCAGGGCCAATGTTAATCCGGAGGAGAAAGACACTGCAGATTTTTAAAGATAAAATAACATTTTAAAGGTGTTGAATTTGTTAACGTCTCCACCTCCTAAGGTATCCCAGAGAGCTACATAGGGTTCAAGCAGTCGATGCATTTCATCAAGAGAGGTGACAGAAATTAAAAACACACCTAGGCACTTTAGAGTTCCAGAAAAAAGAATTCAAGCTCATTCCATAAATTTCCCTTCTAGAAGACATCTCTATTAAAATGTAGAAGCAAAGGCATGAAATAATGAGGAAAAGGCAATGAAATGTAGAAGCTATCATAAATTGAGAGATATAAAAATCTTGGAAATACATAGTAAGAACAAAGTTCAAACCTTATTAATGCTTCTGTTATCATTTACTATATATTACAAAGTCTGATTTGCAAAATGTACAGCTCCAAACCTATTGCTGTGAAGCTCTTGAAGGCTGTTCTGGTAAATAAGATTCTCAGCTATTATGCCAAATTGTTTGCACAGTAACAAATACAATTTTATAGGTATTTAGTCAAACCCTGCTATAGATGTAAAGATAATAACAATCGTGTGATCATTTCCCTTGGCTGGGAACAAATATTTGAAAGTAACTACTATTCTTTTGATTAATGCAGAATATTCCCTCCTTTTTAGTACTTCAGTGGGTGATAAATATGTAACTGATGAGAGAAGTCAGTGCTTCAGAAAACACGGGTATTGATGGAAACACTTGTTATTTTATTCAAGACCTTACCACAATGAGCAAAACCCAAATAGATTATATTTGTACAGCCTGTGTTCAGGCAATTCCCTCATCACAATTACGTCTCTCCAAGTTGCCAGTGAGGCTAGTTGCATGGGAACCATACCTGCAAGACTCACCGCCTGGGTGAGTAAAGTAAAGCAAAGCAAAGCACAGGGAAATTCCGGGGGCTAAAATAGCCAGGGGGGAGGGAGGGGGCATCACTTTTATTGTCAGATTTGTGTGCTCCCCCCTCTAACAACATAAGGTGGCAATTAAACAGATTGATACCAGGCACTACTACCAGTATGACAGCTAACCTTTCCTTTTATAATTACCTTCCAACTGCTTTTCGCAATATGTCGTCCTTTACGTGATCTTACATGATTTGCCCGATAAAAAACATGACAAGTCATTGTTCTGAATTAGCTGCTGTGCAATAAATCACAGATTTTATCATTTATGATATTTTGACTACCTGAGCCCCCCCCCTGAAAAACATTTAAGACTCCTCATCTCCTAGTGACTCATGCTTGTGATATGTCATCTTCTCCAGCATTTGATCACGTTGTGAGAGGGGTTGTCTTGATAAGCGCTGGAACTCATCAGTTGCTGAGGGTGTCAGCTAACGTCTCTCAGCATCATTATTTCTATTTCATCTGAAATTCCATGGTAACGAGTCTTTAAACACTGGCAGCAGGGAGGTAGGATAATGTAATTTCTAATTTAAAAACTATGTAAAATGGGACAAGTTGTAGAGTATTTGAGGGGATATTCTCATCTCAGTGCACCAGGGCTAAAGCAGTCCTTTCATTAGCTCAGGGGAATGCAGAAAGCACGGGGCTGAAAGTGTAGCATTTGCATAACACATCCATTCTCAGCTGAAAGTCAAGGGACACCAGAAAGGCTTGAAAGCAGAAGACAGCGACATCCTGGCCACTAGGTGTTACAGTGGTGTCAGCATGTCCTGCCAGCAGGGCAAAAGCACAAGTCTACACATACCCCAAAGAGTAACTGTCAGCAGCTAGTGGGCCTGGTGGTCAGGTTCCTCAACTCCGGGCTCATCCCGCTCTGCTCCACCTCTGGAGGTGTTAAGTGAGGATGACTGGATGGCTGAATGAGGGGAGAGCAGAAGATGTCATCTACCTTGACTTCAGCAAGGCTTTTGAAAAATACTGCCTCCCATAACAGCTCCATTAGGAACTTAAGGAAGTGTGGGCTAGACAAGGAGGCAGTGAGGTGGATTGACAACTGGTTGTGTGACAGGACCCAGAACATTGTAATTAATGGAGCAGGGCCAAGTTGGAGGCCTGTAATCAGTGGTGTCCCCCAAGGGTCAATACTCAGACCAGTCTTTTTCAACGTATTCATCAATGACCTGGACGAGGGGACCGAGTGTATCCTCAGCCAGTTCGCTGACGATACCAAACTGGGAGGGCTGTGCCACCATCCAGCATAAGATGGACAGGCTGGAGAGCTGGGCAGAGAAGAACCTTATGAGGTTCAACAAGAGCAAGTTGTTACTTGCCCTTTTCCAAGAAAAGGTCAAGAGAGTTGGTACTCTTTAGCCTGGAGAAGAGAAGGCTGAGGAGAGACTTTATTAATGCATACAAGTATCTGAAGGGTGGGTTGAAGGAGGATGGAGCCTGACTCTTTTCAGTGGATCCCAGTGACAGGACGAGGGGCAATGGACACAAGCTGGAACATAGGAAGTTTCATTCAAATATGAGAAAAAACTTCATCATAGTTAGGTTGCCAGAGCACTGGAAGAGGCTGCCCAGGGAGGTTGTGGAGTACGCTTCTCTGGAGACCTTCAAGACCCACCTGGATGCCATCCTGAGTGATGTGCTCTGGGCAATCCTGCTTCAGTGGGGAAGTTGGACTAGATGATCTCTAGAGGTCCCTTCCAACTCTGACAATTCCGTGACTACATGACTGCAAATCTGAAGCAATTTTAATTACACTCCACAGTCCAGCTTCAACAATAGTAAAACCTGAGCCCAGCACAAACCTACTGTTTCATGAGGGGTGGAATGTCATTTCAAAGAATTGTGTTTTGAATAAAAATTTCAAAAGTGAAAAATAGCAGTGCATGAATATTAGAAATTTCCATGACAAAAATACAGTTTCCATTCTAACTAGCAGTTTAGATGTACATTTCATGCAGCAGAAGTTGTTGGATCTTCAATTAAAATAAACAAATAAATAGAAAAAGTTCTAATTAGCTTTAAATCTATTCCACAGATGTCCATTTATGAATAATCATAGCGACGAGGCTATTAAACAATCTCTCATTAACTCTTTGATTCAACATATATTAAAGACATTGACAAAGCATCTTGGTAAACTGAAATGCACTTTTCTGCAGTGCCCTTTTCTCTGCTTATTGTGAATATTGCCAGAAGCAATACATGCAAAATCTTCACCAATAGTGTGATATTTTAGTTTGGACTTGCCTTATTGTGTCATTGTTTAAAGCACTATACAACTTACTATTCATTAGTATTCATGCATTGTTATCTCTTAAGGCTTATGAATATTTCAGCAATACTCTCTGAATGCCTGCTATGAATGAAGGTGATTGTGGGAGAAACATCTGTTCAGTTTTGGATGTCCTTGCTCAAGAAAGATATAGTCAAGATTGAAAAACACCAGAGACACACAACTGAAACAGTGATTTAAGTTGCATATACTCAGTCTAAAGAAAAAAAAATGCAAACCTCATCTATAAATGGCTGACACCCCTCTGCTCCAAGTGGAGCCTCAAAACTCAGAACAAAACCAATGGCAAAAGCAGGGTAAAAACATGAAATAAAAAAGGCTCAGTGTAAGAAGGAATTGTAAAGAATAGTGAGTCAAACCTGCTAATCCAGGTCTCTTTTGGTGCAGAATTACACCCTCCCTTACTTTTATTAAACTTATTGATGTACTAGGCAGTAAGATCAGGCATGACTTTCTTGAAGAGGTAACATACACAGGCTAGCAGATCGATCTACTCTTCCAGCTTTATAATAAATGGAGATGGGAGATTCACTTTTTCCTTTTTATTTTGCTTGTCTCCAGAGGGACTACTTGTCATAATAATTAACCAGTGCCCAGAGTCCAGAAACAAACCATTAGTAGACAAATAGAAACCAATAGCAGCATGTTCCAGGAAAACCAGGGGATTTTCACATGTTCCTTGGCTCAGTTTGGAAGGAAAATCTCAGCTTTCTGTGAGGGCTGCAGTGGAAAACCAGGACTCTGAAAGAATTTATCTGGCCTGAAGGTCACAAAGCAACAAACCCAAAGCAGACTGAATAAAAAGAGAAGAGAGGCAGAACAGGAAAGGAAAAGTAGCAGCTCAGTTAAGTGGAAGAAAATTTTGGATTTCCTACTGTTCCTCAGTTGCACTGCAAGGTTTGAGGTTTGCAGAATTTCAGTTTCTCTCACTATATGATATCCTGTTTTATGGCACTATCAGTCCAAATAATTTTTTCTGGCTACTCTATTTCCAGATGAAATTGAGAAAGCAGACTGTCTTACTGGCAAAGGAATCACACTCCATTTCAAAGATTGCAGGGGCAGGTGGTTTCAGGGGCATTAAACTATGTCAGACAAAGTAAGACCTACTTGAAAGTCAAGAACTCTATGTGGGTACCCCACACAAAGTCTTGAGACTTCGCAGAGATTTTTCACTGATATTGTTGGTTTTTTTTTAAGGATGAGAACTAGTGAGTGTCTGTTCTGGAAACTTTATAAGGATGATGACTATTGGTGATACAAGGACTGCTGAAAGTTAGCTGTGTTGTTTAATAGCTGTTCTTCTGAGACGAGCAGTAGAAAGCTTACAGTCAAAATTTGCTTTTCATTTCTAAAAAAAGATAAGGGTCTCTGAAGTGCTAATGTTACACAGTATAAAATTCTAAGCTAACTCTATGAAGAGAATTTGAAACAGGCATTAGTTGCCTGTATTCTTGTTTCCCAAATCAACTATTCTGACTGATGAGGTTTTGCACCAGTTCGCAGATGTGCAAATGTCCCCACAGTGCTTTTGACATTTCCAACCATTCAGGGATCTCCTGGAGGAATGGCATTGGGGGGAAAAGAAAAATGTAGTCTTTTTGTTCATTAATCTTTTGACCTTTCTGAGGTGAAAGTCAGAGCCACTTTCTAAGTGGATGGTCAAGACATGAACATCTGTCCCCCAGGAACATTGTCTCAACAACACCCCAAGGAGCACAGGGAAAGGTTTAGCTGCATGCACCACTTTCTGGAGGGATTCCCAACCTACTTCCCAATGAGCACTCAATGCAGAGACCTGTTTGAGAACAGGCTTCTCTTCCTATTTAGTCATTTATGAAAGAGAGCGTAGAACGTAAGTATATCCTAAATGAATCTTCTTGTCCTTTAATGAAAAGATCCTAAAGCTATCTTCTTGTCTTGTAATAAAAGAATTAAAAATCTTTTTATTCCTCTTCTGGTCCAAAATTATCCAGGCTAGAGGGTAAACAGCCCATTCTGAATAAGATTGCCAACAAGAATAATTGCTATTACTCTATGGTTCCATGCAGAGGTTCCTACACATCAATAATGTCATTGCTTAAAAAAAATAGTGGCTCTTTCAAGAGAATTAGTAAGATACTTGCAGATTATTTTTTTTTTCATTTTCATTAAAGGATTCTGTCAGCATCCCAGAATGTTATTCTAAGTAGCATTTTTGGTCATCAGCTTTTTTTCCATATTTTAGAATTTTCCATTTTTTCTAATTGAAATATTCACCATGTTATGAAAAGGAAATGTCTGTCTCTTTAGATTAAAGAGAAAGAAAATCCAATCAAAACAAAGAGAACAAGATCTTTCCTTCACTTGAATTCCAGGTGACACAAGCGTGATATTATCTAACTGCTACTTGCCCAGGTACAAAAGTGGTAACAAACAGAAGAGACAACCTCCTGTGCTATCCTATTCTGTCACTTCACCATCCATTTAAAAAATGTAATTCTGAAAAAATAATAACACTCAGCAAGTTGGCTGAAGTCTTTTGGAAAGTAGCACTTGGGCAGAAACTTAGGGGGTTCAAGAAGTCATCTAGAATTCAAATACTGAGACCGTGTTTGATATTGCCTAACACTAGTTTTCCAAGTGTAACTTCACATACTGATTTTATCTAACAATGCTCTAAACAGTTTTTGATGAGTAATCTGACATCAGAAGGAACCATAACTATAGAG
>VZTM01024769.1:431224-461189 GCA_013400555.1 Jacana jacana | reverse complement strand
TAGTCTGCAGCACTGGCAGGATCATCTCTTCATCCTACACAGCAGTAGACAATCTTCAGTTGGAGCACTGCCCCCGGTGCTACTCTTAAAGAAAATTCTAAACCTGTTGGTAAGAGTCCCAAGAGACTTATGATTGAATGAGGTCAGGAAAACAACCTGGGATGAAGGAAAGAGGGTATTATTTGATCTGTTCAGCCTGTAGTGGAAAAGACAGAAGGAACATGAGAACAACATGCACAGATCATAGTTAAAGGGTGCTGTTTAGAAGGGACAAATTTGTTTTTGTACCCATGTTGGAGAAACAGGAGATAAGGGGATAAAATTTCAATGAGAAAAATTCACATTGAACAATCAAAACTTATTTCTGACTGTGAAAAATAATGAAGCCCTGGAGAATTTTCAAGTCTCCATACTTGGAGGTCTTCAAAAATCTGCTAGGCAAATCTCAGTTAGAGGGATGGCAGTGGTATAGTGGATGCTGTTTCATTAGGTCATCAGGATGAATGATGTCACACCTTAAAGCTCCTTTCAGCCCTCCTCTGCAGTAGCAGCTCAAGAGAAAAGATCGTTTCAAGAAGCTGTTTGAGAAGTAGTTGAAGTTAGCACTGAGTATCTAATCAGCAGAAACGAGAAAAAGTAAACAGTCAATCCCACTAGAGTTCTGTCTTTTTACATATAATGGAGGAGCAAACACAGCTGACCTTACAAAACCTTGCCTTTAAGGAATGGCGAGCAAAATGGGGTGAGGTTATTTTGTTAGGGTTGTTTCCTGGGTTTTGGTTTGGTGGGGCTTGGGTTTTTTTAATTCAGGAAGAGGCAAGCTGCCTCTGATAGTTGAGATGATTGGAGTATATGATGTACAAGGAGTGGCTGAGGAAACTGAATCTACTTAAGCCTGGAGAGAAGCAAGCTGTTGGGTCATCTAACTACAGCATTTTCCAGCTTAAATGGGGTTGTAGGGAAGATGGAGCCAGATGATTTAGAGGTGCCCAGCAAAAGCAATGAGCGCAGGCTGCAACAACAGGAAGGTTTCACAGTGATAGTGGTTAAGCACCACAACCCATGCTCAGGGAAACTGAAATCTCCATCCTTAAGATTGTCAGTGCTTGACTGAATGAGGCTGAGAGTCAGCAGGCAGTCCAAACAGCTTTTAAATCCTGCAGGACGCCTGGAAGAATGGCTCGGTTTCTTTGAGTTTTAGGATTGGAGATTGGGGATGTTTGATTTTATTTGTTTTTGCAAGGAAGAGGGTTGTTTGCCTCTTGATTGCTAAAAAAGAGCTCTGGTGGCAAGAACAACTCCCTTGTAATACAGCAGTGTTTGCAATAGAGATTTGTACCAAATTACACAGAGTGAAATCTATCCAAACACTACACTGCAGCCACACCCCTGCCAGGGTTTTATTTCAAGTGCTGACCTCAATGCACATGAAATATTCCTTCATTTCTACCTTAGGTAGTAACCAAAGTTAGCAGTAGTGATACCCCTGCCTTGATCTGTAGGACTTGACTCTAGAAAGAATCCACCAAACTGGATTTCTCATTCCCTTTGAAGGTTTTTTTCCATGGGAAAAGCTCTGTTTTCTCTTATTTAATGCTGATCACAATCTTTATCTTTAAAGAAATCTGGTTCTTGTTTCCAGGGTATTTAATTCCATTGTGCATGCACTGCATTCCTTGTTGTTAAAAGTTTCTTCTAAGAACCCAACAGCTGGCATTGATTTTTTTCTTTTTTCTTTTTTCTATTTTTTTTTCTTTTTCCTTTTCTTTTTTTTAAAGAACATTGCAAGGATATTTCTTTGGAGGCTGAGGAAAGAGCATATGTGAAGAATTAAATGAACTTTAAAAAAAAAATCAAAAAAAAAAAGTGGTCCCCCAGTGTTGGCATCATGCCAGCCTTGACACTATCTCTAACTCATTGGCAAGCTGCTTGCAGGTATATTATCCATTGCACAATCCCTTTTTATAAGGTGTAAGGCACTGTACTGCAGATCTGAGAGCTATATTAAAGGGTCTTGTTATAGGACAGAAACAACAAGGTAGCTAGAAAGCTGAAGTGGAAGGTAAACATTTACAGGGAATCCAAAGGGATTCCACAGAGGTTATATTTCAGTGCTCTAATGTATTGTGTACGTTTTAAAAAAAGAAAATCTGGCAAAGAACATTAACAAGCATACCAAATACTATACCGTCAGTTGGCTAAATAAAACAAAAGAGGGCGAAATAATGAAAAAGACAAATTCCTCTGTATAAGCTTCCCTCAGCTGCTACAAGTTAACATTAAATAACATCCTTGCACTCCCTTGTTTGTGCCCAGATTCATCTCTCTTACCCAAAAGACCTAGAGTATATAGTCACCATAGACTTGCTTTATACGAATGGAAAGAGAAAGGCAACCTCACAGGGAGATTTACTTCAAGTTGGATGAAGATGTGCATTTCCTAGATCAAGTATACAAAGTTCTGTGAGAGACACTAGCTCCTGCTCTAACTGCTGAGTTATAAGCCTACATGTGGTGGGAATAAATGCAGCCAACAGGCCTATCTACAACATATGGAACAGCCTTTAAGGAGGGAGGAAGCTCACGTCTCAGCAAACCCAGCCTCTTGCATGAGCCAAGCTCTCAACCAGGTTTTAACTGATCCCAAAGGAAATAAGTTAAGTCTTCAAGACAGTGTAAATTAGTGACAGAGAAAATAAGACACATATTTTGGTTAACAAAAGAAAAATAACTCTTTCCTCAAAACTACGCACACAAAAAAAAAAAAATCAGGCATTTTTATACCTTCAAAATGAAGTGCAAAGCAAAACAAATGTTTCCCTTTGGACCACCAGCATTCTTCTTCAGCTGTCCAATTGTTTTATATTTGAGGAAGAAAACCTCCCTCCATTTGTTTAGCTGATCACACTGATGCTAGGACTTTCTACAAAAACTCTCCTCCTATTGCCTCTGCACTCCACCTGGCTCTCCTTAAGCCCATTGGTGAGGAATGATACCACCAGGGTGGTTGCCAGCAATGCTGGTCTTCTTCTCACACCCTCCTGCAGCCTTTCCACGCTGGGTCATGCTGATGCAGGGGAAATGGTGCTGAACTGTGACAATATGCAAAAGCTACAGGTCACAGTTTTGTCAATGGCCTCATTTCAAACCTGTGTCTTTACCTCTTTGAAATAGAAAAGTTGCTACCAACTCACATAATATTCATGGTTATTTTAAACTAACAAAACTCTGAATAGCTTACTCTATAGAACGATTCATGTCTCTCTACACTATAATTACTGTGATGTATACTGCAGAGCAACTGAAATTATGGAGACACTATAAGAGAAAATGGAATGAAAATATCAAAGTATGTGTTAAAGAAAAATTCTACATGACATATTTGCAAATAGACTTTCAAAACTATAATATTTGTGGGTTTATGGTTGCTGATTATTATTAGCCAACGTATGTTTATCCTAAGCAATGTGATCAGAACAAAATAAGGCAATTTCTACAAGGGAAAATAAAATGTGACTGCAAAATGCACCAGAACAGACTGAACCCATTTCCAGAGAACAGTTTCAAAGATGAAGGGCACTGACTTGAAACTGCTTTTCCTCATACATGCTGTTATATGGTGGGACACAGTTATTTGTTGTTGCTTGGTCTGCAATGAAAGAAAACGAAGTAAAGCCACAGAGTAATGCACACAGCTGGAAAGGCACCACTATTGCTCAAGTCAAGGCATCAAGCATGTGGGTCTGAGTCAACAAGGTACATAGCCAGGTACAGGCCCAGCCATAATGCAGCTCAGGCAAGGACCAGCTTAAACACAGCTCCTGAGGCAAGGTGGGGGAAGCTGCCAACAAGACTTGTTTTGGATGAAGCTGGGCCACAATTCCTGCAGCTGGATGCACCCCAAGTAAGCCTGCTGTGGCTTCTGAAACCTCTGTTATCATGGGACAGATTGTAAGGATGAGCGCAACATGCTGTAGGGGTTGATGAAGCACCTTAAATTACAGTATAGAGGTTTCCCAGTGGCCAAATCTCAGCACAAAGATATTTTGGGTATGTCTGAGCTAGCAATACTTCTTTTCCCTAGTTTCTTCTGCTTCAGCAAGAACTTAAAGTATTTTAAGAAGCTGCAAGGACGACTGCTCTAATACTTTGACAGCTGTGAAATATATCATGCTGTTTTCACAAATGGCTTGTCATGGCCTTCTCCAGAAGATTTCCCAACTAAATTTTGCAAACTCATGGGTCATTGATAAGTATCAAATCACATAAGAGCTTTCCTCTAAGAAGCAGAGGAGTCCTTTGATATCAGCCTGTTTATTACCAGATGCAGGATTTATTGAGTGCTTCCACGAGGGTTCTCCACCCCTCCTTACTCTCAATGCATTTAGATACCTTTTAATATGTAAAAGATGGGCCATGCTGCATAGGAAGTATTCGGCTGCTCCATCTTAGGGAAAAATTGCACTCTTCATGGAATCCTTCTGCCAATCCTTCAGTTCCACCAAAAGCCCTGCAATAAGAAAACTAACTATTTTATACCTTGTTAATCATGGTTTCTGTGAAGAGAAAGGGATTTTGCTGGCTTTTTTTGTTGCTTTGGGTTTGGTTTTTTTAAGGGAAAGGGGGAAGAAGCACTTATATGTGAATGTACATGTGAGTGCGTGAATGAGTTCTACTGGAGTTAGTCAGACAGGAAAGGCATTAATCTGCATTGCATTACATCATTAAGCAGATATTAGAAAGCATGACTGCCATTTGTGCTTAAATTTTCATTGCATCTTTTCAGACTGCACAGGACTTTACATTTTCAGAAAACCTCAAGACCCAAGAACAGAATGAGAAAATAGAGAAGCTTTCAAAAATTAGTTTAAAAAAAAGTAAAAAATAGAAAGTTTGCCTATTCTCATGCCTGTTGAGTTCATGCAATTCTACTTGGCTATGGGGGGGCTCAACAACCTAGGAAAAAAGCCCCCGCAAGCAATCTTAGTTACTTCAAAACACAGGATATAATGTTAGATAGAAAAAATAAAAATTTTAATTAAAAGATCAGATGCAATTTTTCAGATGGCCTCTAATCCATCTCAAATTTTTTAAACCTATACCTAAAAATGAAGCCTAATTGAACACACCTATTTTAATCAGTGCAAAGCTCCCATGTCACAGATATGTGTAATAACAAACTTGAAGGACCAGAAAGCAACCCAGAAAATTAATTATGAAAAGCAAAACTGCAGAAAGTCTGTAGAAAACCAATCATGTTCAGCACATTTCTTCTGGCCATTGATGTTCCACTGTTTCCACAAGGGCAAAATGGAGACTCACATGCAAGTACCACCTTAGGTGACTTTTGAATTTTGGAAATACATGAAGTGCTCCCCACGGTTCTAGCTTGGTTTTGTCAGCGTTACCACTGAGTCTTTGCTGAAATATCACTCTTATTTTGCTCTATAAGCAAGTGCCACACAATCCAATGATCCCACCTTCCTTTGTGTACATGGTGCACTAGCACACTGGGGCAACTGCAACAATCTTCAAATTATTCCTTAAGCTAATGGTAGGTACCACTTTGGTGCCTGTGCATGATAAGACATGGGATCAACAGAGGAGAAAAATCCCATAAGAGAGTGATGTATTTCACCAGCATGTTTGATACAGCTACAGCAGCCACATGCAGACAGATTCAGCCAGTCATTTCCACAGGCTGTGGCTGGTGGCAATCAGCTTCCCTAGCTCTGAACACACAGAATTACTAGCATGGCTCAGATGGACACTATGATTCATACCCTGGAAAATAGCAAGGTGCCTCTAGAGAGGAACTCACCTGAACCAATTTACATGCTGGCCTAAGGATGAGATGATCTGCTGCAGTTTAGTGAGATCAAGCCCCTTCCATACACCTGAACACTTCCACTTTTTCCCTTGCCGTACCCTGTGGGCTAGCAGAGGATCCCAACAACCCTTGAACCACTCCAGCTAGGACACCGTTGCTTGACACACAAACAACATTTGACATGGTACAGACATCTTACCCCAGTTTTCTCACTTTCAGACTCAAACTGAGCTTGACAAAGTAGAACTAGGAGTGGGATCATCTCTAGCCATACCACCCCCAGTTATCAAAGGCATCCCCCTCCCCTCTCCCTGGCAGTGAAGCCCTTTAAAACTAAGGCCCACTCACAGTAAACCCAATAAGCATTAAGTAGTAGGAATCATAAAAATCTCATATTTCCAGAGCTCGTTTCTCTCCACTAGCTCCCCACAGGGTCCACTTCAGAGGCCTATTCCTGATGGCGTCACTCGTGCAGGCAGCTTTGACAGCCCATCTCCGCACAGCTTCCCTGCCAGCCCCCAGAGTTGTCAGCCTTTGGGGACAGAAGGGATGGCAGCACCCATGGGTACAGGCCGCACGTGAGGAACTTGCTTCCAGACACACATGACTTCATGCCTCAGTGCCCTTGCATCAGCACATCAATTTCTCATCCATGCTGTCAGAAATACCCAGCAGTTTTTCTCTAAATGCTCACATCTTCACCCCCCAAGAATAAGAAACCAATAGTGCTTGAGCATCAGTGGCTGAAGTCACAGACTGTTTCTTAGCTGATGGTAATGCTGCCCCCAGCAAGACCCTTTCCCTTCCCCAGGCTTCCTGCCCTGCCACCATCTCAGCAGACAGCACCTGCCCCTTCTCCTCCTGCAGAGAGGTAGGATCAGACCTCAAAACCCCTCTGCCCTAGCCCTCCAACCCCACCTCAGACCCTGGCAATGTTCATCGTTGCTTGGGCAGCACAGCCCCATCCTTCTCCCTTGTGCATGTGGAGCGATGACACTGTAGAGACAGACACAGCCCATACACCCCACTAGTACCAAGCTCTATCCAAAGACCTTACTACTGGCCAGTGTGACTACCTAGCTCAACAGTACCTGGTCATGCTTTCCATTCATTTTCAGGCACCATTGCACATTAATTACTATTCTGTTATTTCATTAACATCAGTAAAACACTTTGATGAAGTCATTTCACACAGTGTCTGTTTTGGCAAAATCCTGAAGCAACAGCAGTCATTAAAGGTTCACAAGCATTAGCAATTCATGTCAGGGGAAAATATTTCCTCACCTCCTAGTGACTGCTCTTCTCTTTCTGCTGGTATCTACTGCTGTTATAGCAGACCAGTATGGCATTACACCTCAGGGCAATGCCGTTCAGAGACCAGCCTATCTCCAGTTGCAGCAGAAGCTGAAAGCCCAGGCTGAGAACTGTGCAAGCTGAGCAGCTGGCATATAGCAGGAGAGCTGCCTACCCCACCATGGAGGCAGTGGCTTCCAGCAGAGAGGCAGGAAAACAGTTGGGGACCACAGCATTTTTAATCATCGCAGCCACATTTAGCACAGCTGCCCTGGAAGCCAACAGTATAGAAAACTACAATGTCATTTTAGAAGATACTTAGGAACCGCACATGTTATTGCAACTTCCTTTAGTCCTCCTCCTGAAAAAACCCAACTAATTCAAAACTCCCCTCTAGCAAGCTAATTAAATGAGTGTTTTAATACTTTGCAGGATCTAGGTCACAATTCATGTGAGGCAGCATTTATGTTCACTGGTGAACTGGTGACTTCTATGAAGTCGAGCAGCTCACACAACTCAGGGTTTGCAGCAACGGGTCAGCTGAGAGCTATAGACCTACAGACAGTCACATACTAATTCTGCATTACGGGAGAAGGTGAAAAAGCTCTGACATTTGCTATTATTACATCTAAGAAAAAATGTAAACTGATGGAAAGCCAAAGGAAACACAGATGGCTTCTGTTTAATATGATGCCATATTGCAATTTAAAGAGGTCTTGTACTGTGCAGTGTGACTTGCTTCACTTGGAAATGAAAACTTCTGGATTCCTCTAATTTCCTCTCCCCTAAGCTAATGGCAGCAGGTATTTGAAAGAAATTGCTCCCACTATGCTTCACTCACTATTAAATTAGAGATAATTTGCAAAGCAGGTCAGAGCCCTGGAAGACTGTTTCCATGCAGATGTTAGACCCAACACCCTGCTGAAGCTGATTAATCAACAAAATTTATTTTTATTAATTTTTTTTTTTTTTTTTCTGGGGAAAAAGGGCAAGGTCCCTGCAGACCCTTTTGAAGCGAGACTAAATTCTTGCTAAGGCATTCTGAGATCTGGGAAAAAGAACAGAAGAACAAGCTTTGTAACATGCATTTCAGAACTGGTGGAAATGCAAAAGCATTTGCCCTGTTTGCAGATCTTTGCTCCTGTGCTCTCTCTGTAAAATATGCACATTATTTCTCCTGATCTTAGGCAGGATCCATCAGACAGATTAAAATCCCTATGATGTTTTAGTTGTCTGTATCCAAGAACTCATAGCTACACATAGCTACTGCCTAACCATCAAGATACTAAAACTACCTTCTCTATACATTCCCTACTCAACACCTTCCCTTAAGGTTTGTTCATAGTGGATATACACTTGACCATAGCTGTTTTCTACCTGACCTTCAGAAGAGTTTACATTGTTTATGACCTGTTTCCCAGAGTCCAATCTGCAAGGCCCTTTTTCAGAGTATGACCAGCCATTTGGGACATGCCCACAACACTGAGAGGGTACTGTTGACTATTCTTTCCACTGAGCAGTCCTGTCAGTAAAGTTCCAACACAAGTCAAACAAATCTCTCCATGTTTTATGTCTCTTTTGGAGTAGGGATTTCATTAAACAATTCTGTTTTCTTACATTATTCTTCCCAAAATGGCAGATTATGGAAGTGTAGTGACAGGACTGGTTTTAAATTGGAAGCGGGGAGATTTAGATTAGATACTAGAAATAAATTCTTTACTGTGAGGGTGGTGAGACACTGGAACAGGTTGCCCACAGAACTTGTGTATGACACATCTGTCCTGTTTTGAGGTAAAACAAACCGATTTTCTGACCAGTAGTTTTCCTTTTTTAGCTGGGCCTCTTCTAACTAACTGAACTCCAAAATTAACAGCACATTGTTCAGAAACTGTTCTCTTTGCAGTGATAAGATCTGATTACACCAAGAAATGGTGCAGAGAGACCCTTGCTTTNTATTTTTATTTATATTTTCATTAATATACTTTAGGGTTTTTTCTAAACTTCTAAATCTATTTAATCCTTTCCTCTCTCTTTTTAATTAGGGGGGGAGTGAGGGGTCATCATCTGTCTGGTCGAAACCACAACACACATCACCGCAAGTATTTAAGGCCAGGCTGGATGGTGCTTTGAGCAACCTGCTCTAGTGGGAGGTGTCCCTGCCCATGGCAGGGGGGTTGGAACTTGATGATCTTAAAGGCCCCTTCCAATTCTAGCATTCTATGATTCTATATGATTCTATGCTTATTATCTGCTAGTTATCTACTAATTGTTCACACAGCTTCTCAGTCTTGCTTATTGAATATCCACTGGGCCACAGGTGTGGGAATCTGGAACTCAGTAGGGAATACGTTTATCAGAGTCTTGACTTACCTTTAGAATTTCAGTTAGTGATAAAGAAATTTGATTGTAGAACTTTGAGGGCATTTCATCAGAGGCAAATAAAGAAGGAAGATTCAATATCAGATTCAAATCAAATTATGTCATTTTGCACCACATGTGTGATATTTGACTGCACTCCTAAACCACTGCTTATGGGCATTTCACCTGAGAGGAATGGCCAAAAACCATTTACTGAAGAAACCCATCCTACAATGCAAAAATAAAAGAGTGGTTTTCCACCCAAAAATGGGTATCATTTGAGAGGTTCCTCAGTCTTACAGTGAGGAAAAGATGGCCCAACATGGAGGGAACAATATAACGAAAACAACATATTTGGAAAACATTTGCTGATTTGCGGCAGAGAAAGCAAGGGTTGTTACAGTAGATTAATTATGATAAATCAGAGCAAACTGGATGACCTGGTCTTCCACTAAATGAAAGAGAAAGCTGGTAGCAGATGGCTTTGGGAAGGGCAATTCATTTAGTCCTCTTTTTTTTTTTTCCCTTCAGTCTCTGCTTCCCTCTTCATTAAGAAAATAAACTGGGCTCAGATGGCTGACACAATTAACGTCAGTGATAAAGTGGTAATGGCCCAGGCTAGAACGAAGACAAGTCAGAGATTACTTACCTCTGTTACACCAACACCTGGTCTCACTTCCCCCACCTCTAGCAGATTTAGAGACCTGATTGAACTAATCTTTGTGCTTTTCAAAATTCACAAAGTAAAAGAGTTCCAGACCAATGCAAAAGGCCTATTATAGTGCTCATCTTTGAAAATGGGGAGTGGATGTGCCCCAGTAGAATAGCTGACTTAAATGCCATGCAAGTAAATACTGTAAAATGTAAACAATCTTTTTGAGCCAATAGTGGGATAACTGTCAAGCTGATTATAATTTTTCAAGACCAAACTGAAAAAAGCAACAGAACACAAATTCTCGGTATTAGACTGGCAAAGAGGATGGATGTGATGCTTGCATAAAAGAAGGCAGTGAATGGAGTAGTAAGTGATTTTATGTCTGCACACACGTACAGGAATATTGCACATAACACTGGTATCCATATTTTACAAAGGATGGAGAATAATGGAGAGGGCTAAAAATGAAAAACCAATAGAATAACCTAAGAATTAATTGGTTATTTTTTTTCTAGTAAGAAATCAAAATGTTGAATCTATGGAGCTAAAAAAATTATCCCAAAGGACTGGGCTGCCTTGGTCACTTTCACAATGACAAATAGCATATTGAAGGGCCCTTTAAACCAACAGAAAGCAAGGAATGACAAGAATCCGTAAGTGGAAGTTAGATGATAAAATTTTTAGTTAGATACAGAGCAATTTTAGGAAAGATTCTCCATCTTTTCACATCTTCACATCAAAACTGACTACCTTCTGGAACTGCCACAATTTGAAAATATTTAATAGTATGATGAAGCTCAGTAACCAGTATAAGGAAAAATGCATTCACTGTGTAGTTTTCTCTTCCTTTTGGCAGTGTCCAAATAAGCCAGAACAATTTAGATAGGAACTTCATTCATATATGCAAGCAAAATCTTAATTAATTTAGCAAACACTTAAGGTAACATTTACTTGGAGGTAGAGAATTCAACAATTTGAAAATGAAACATTACCATGCAGTTACCAAGACATAAGTCAAAGCATCATTTTTTCTTGTAAAATAATGCCTCGATACAGGTTTTTCCTGTTCCTCAAGTTTTTCACCAAATAGTTTTTTATGCCCCAAAACCAGAGTGTCATACAAGCTTCAGAGAAGACCATACGCATAAACTGGCATAGTTTTCCAGTTGATACAGATAATGCTGTATTTAATTTGTAAAATACTGGTACAAGCTGAAAGTTTGGTGAAGAGTCAGAGCCAGAGCCACAGAGTCAGAGCCACATGTCATTCCACTGCTGCTTATGTGTACATGAATACACACCAAAAGATAAAATAATATAGACTACCTGGTGAACTTAAATGATGCTGATGCAGAGCTGATGGGTTGTCAATCAAGACAACGTGATAACATTTGGCTTCCTCTGATAAAAGACAGTAGAGGTGGTGTACCATTTGGTTGTACATGAATCTCACATGCCTAAGGAGCACCCACCAGAAAGAATGACCCTCCCCCTTGACAGTAAACTACCTGTATATAAGGTGGGGCTGAGCATGAAAAGTGCACCTGACAAAAAAAAGGCATTTTTCCAGCACCAGCCAGGGTGCACCACACTAGGGTTCCTGTGAGAGCAAAGAGGCTCTCCACCTGCCTGCAAACCCACATCATACTAGTGATGCAGGCTGTCAAAGCACTAGATATTAATGTGAAATAAAAAGTATAGCAGGGATCTTGATAGAAATGGAGGTTGATAGAAATGAAGGAATTAATGTTTATGCTTTGTCCACGGGGTAATCACAGAAAGGGCAATGTTTCTCTCACTGCTCTGCCTTCCCTACCTTAGCAGAAAATTGAGGAAACGTCAAAGTAGGTGGAAAATGTAGTCCAGCCTGCACAGTCACTCAGATAAATCCCTCTAGAAATCATATGCAGACTGTTCAGCTATTGTCATCCTGAGTTGTCTTTAGATTAATAAACTGAATGTATAATAGCTCATTAACAGCCTCCTGAGTGTTCATCACACCTAAGAACGATGCATGATCTGAAGGTTGTAAAGACACCAAACACAACTGTATGGAGCTTCTAAGTTTAGGAAGTCCATGTTCTATTCCTAGCTCAGACTTCAGTGGGTGCAGACAAGAAAGAAAAACACGGAGAAAGAGAGTAACAAATTCTGAATTATATTAGTGATTGCCACAGTGTTAATTAAAGGTCATAAGTTAATTAAACACATTGGAATGAAATTACGGCATTTGCTTTAGATATTTTGTAATGTATAGTTTCTTTTAAAGTCTGAAATGTTACATAACTGATGTAAGATACAAAGTCAGCTAACCAACTGAAAGATTTCCATGGGAAAGAGCAACTGGTTTACACTGTTATTATTATTTAGCTCTAGTAGCCACACCACCACTTATCCCTGGCTTGTTAACACTTCAGCATGGAGAAAAAGATTATTCTCCTCAATTAAAATTCCAGTTAGAAAAAGTGAGTGGTTTTATTCACATTCCCTCCTTTTTCATAAGAGTCCCATTTCTTGGTCCTTCATACAGATGGAACATACATGTGTAGGTTAGATTGGGGAGTTCAGCTTTATAAATAACCCACTCCAGGTTCCACTGGCATTCCCAAGGCATACTGGTACTGCTGATAATAAGCATGACAGGCAGGAAAGAGGCAGTGTTTCATTTCACCATGTAAAACAAATCATAGGATCATAGAATGATTAGAGTTGGAAGGGACCTTAAAGATAATTGAGTTCCAACCCCCCTGCCATGGGCAGGGACACCTCCCATTAGAGCAGGTTGCTCAAAGCCCCATCCAGCCTGGCCTTAAACGCTTCCAGGGATGGGACATCCACAACTTCTCTGGGCAACCTGTTCCAGTGTCTCACCACCCTCACAGTAAGGAATTTCTTTCTAATATCTAATCTAAATCTCCTCTCTTTCAACTTAAAACTATTAGCCCTCATTCTATCAAGACTGGGGACAAAGAGTCCCTCCCCATCTTTCCTGTAGCCCCCTTTCAAGTACTGGAAGTTCATTATAAGGATTCCCCAGAGTCTTCTCCCGGTTGAACAACCCCAACTGTTTCAGTCTGTCTTCACAGGAGAGGTACTCCAACCCTCTGATCATTCTCATGGCCCTCTGCTGGATCCATTCCAACAGGTCCATGTCCTTCCTGTGTTGAGGACTCTAAAGCTGGACACAGTACTCCAGGTGGGATCTCACGAGAGCAGAGTAAATAGAATCACCTCTCTCAAATTACTGGCCATGCTTCTTTTCATGTAGCCCAGAATGCTATTGGCTTTCTGGACTGCCAGTGAGCAGTGCCAGCTCATGTCAAGATGCTGTTAATTTATAGTAACTAAATATACTTATAGACCACAGGGTCCTTCCTTCAGTATTTGTGGAAGAGAGAATAACCTAATCTGTCTCCCAGGACAATGCAGACACAGTCTTTTCTCTGAACTAGAGCCAGAGAGGGTCATTGCACCGCAGGCACACCTTGTGGGACCACACACCTGACCTCTGTAGAGATTACCAGGTGTCCAGACATTGTTCATCAAGGTCAAAGGAGTCAAAGGAGGTGTATACATAGGCCTGAGGTTTCTTAACAACCTGTAGCTCCAGGCACATACATCTGTGACAGGGCAGTTGGTCATACAGAAATACCATACAGGTGGTTTATGGTATGTGTATTGCAGCTGTGAAGTACTGAATTTTCTGGATGGTACTTCACAGTTGCTTCAACAAAGCCAGCTGATGTGCTGATATTGCACAACCTGTAACTCTCACACTCTCTCAAAGATTCATGTTGGCTGTCCATGTACCACACCACACACAACTTCTGCCTAGCCCCACACAAAAGAAATTATTGTCAAGCCTCTCTCTCAGTAACACTGTGCTTTGGTGTGAGTTACAGTGCAGATGGTAAATCATGCACATGCTGAAAGCCCTCCCTCATTCTGCCCAGAAGGGATGTTTCCAAGAAGCTGAGCATCTCTCCAGCTGCCAGTCTTGAGTCTTCCACAAACCTACATATTAGCTTATTTTCAGCAGGTCTTCCAGTCTTCACAGACTAACAGCTGCCTTCATGGCTCTTTCCAGCATGTTGCTAGACATATTGCTTATTACATTATGAGAATATTTAGAGCCATATCCATTCCTAGCAAAGGGTTTACACTGACACCCTCAAGTAAAGCAAGTTTTTTTCTATTTTGATGGCATTATATCTATCTAGCTAAGTAAGGGATACATGAGACTTTCATTGTGTGCTTGTGTGCAGACCCATAACCTTGAACCAAGGATGGTAACAGTGAGGCCCTAGCTAAGTATTGTTCTGTTTTGTTTCTCTCTCCCCTCATTCATCCCTTTTGTGAAACCAGTAACATGCTCTAGCCTGTCTTTTCAAGACTTTCTTTTTTTTTTTTTTCACACAGCTGAGAGGATGGTGTGGAAGCATTGCTAATGGCATGGTTTGCCTGAAAGTGCCTACACAGATCATATATCATTTGAGGTAGTCTCAGATGAGCTAATATGGAAGACACAGATGATCCCATAAATTGCAGTGAGAGAGGACTGTATTAACCCTTTGACACACTCCAGCAAACCTCCTCAACAACACTTTCGTTTTAAAAAATAAAGAAGCAGGTGGAAGGGTGAGAGAGCAGGTGGAAGGGCAGGAGTTTGAGACTAAATGTGATACAAGCAAAACCTCTGGAGGGTTTATTCTGACCTGTGTGCCCAGTCCAGTACAAAGGGTGGGAAAGAAATGCTGAAATCCAGTTGCATAAAGGAGAGTGCTATTGAGTAGCAAAGAGCATAAATTCAGCACAATTAAAAATTTTTAAGAATAAGCATGCTACAAAAATATCACAAAACTGTATTTGTAACCTAACTACCATTACTTCCATGTTCCCCCTGTCCCAAGATGCCCATCTCCTTTTTCAAGGAGAGGGTATAGGAGGGTATATTCTGCACAGGCAGAAAGATCAGCTCATCAGGGATAAATGGCAATCCATTATTATTTGATTGGGCTACTCAACAGTTTGGAAAACAAGACAGAAAATAATTTAAAAAAAAAATAATCCTTAATACGAATGAAACAGAGAAAAATGTCAATTGGAAGTCTTCACACTTACACTTACATATACAGGTTAAGGAGTTGAAAGAAGCTATAGTGCAAAGAAATTCTTGATGGGTCCATATCTGAGAGCTTTTAAATGAAAATTCAACCCTTGATAGCATAGAAATTAAAACATGCCAGATGTTACAGGGATTTGACATGGTTCAACAAGGGTAAAGTTACAAGTTTATTAACTACACCAGCTGGTATTAGAGGATTTACGATTTTTATGTGACATATAATTAGTGCATGTAAGCACACAAGGGGCATGAAAAAATCTTGTGGAAGACCAGCAAAATGAGAACTCATAAAAAGAGAACTTAACAGGAATAATGTTAAGGTGGTGTAATAAATTAAATGAACAGCAGAGGTCCTTGTTAAACGCCCTGCAGCCACACAAAGACGAAAAAATGCAATAAAGGATCGTTTATTTAGTTTGCCAGCAAAGATTTTTAAAAGCTTTCCTGAATTACAAAATCTTTTCAAATTATAGCGCTTGTAATTAAATCCCTCTCTTTTGAACTGAATAGAATACGGGCACTGTAAAGCTATCCCCAGCCCACACATCTCCACAGCAAAGGTCAGGCGGTGACTCTAAACCAGAGCTTGCAAAGTGTGTGGGGCAAGACTGCTCTCCAGTCATGCTCTTGGGCCCATCCTTAAACTTATTAAGAAAACATTTACATGGATGCCTGACTTATCTATAAGCAATTTTATTAATTAACAGAGGTAGATGTAAGGAATCTGCAGCTTTAAAATTCTCAACTATGCTTATCTAAAATAACACACAACCACCTTATGACACCCATTAGTTTCTTTTTTGCCTTGGGCACTTGGAAAAAGGAGGGGTAAATAGAATGCTTTCACTTCAGAGTGCACAGTTTTTCAGTTAACGGCTTTTAGGGCCAGTGGGTTTTGCTGAGGCATACTGCTGTGCAGATGGTGGCATTCAAAAAGTACTCTAAGTTAAATGTAAAGGGAGAAAAAGAGCATACCTTTGTTGGTTCTACATTAGACTAGAATATATTCCATCTGTCTGAATTGCATGTATATGTGGATAGATCATATTTTCATGGAAAAGTATATATAAATACATACATGCCTGGCATTAAAGCACATAAGGGTAGTGCAGTAGAGAAAACACAAGAAAATAACTTAGTAGAAGTGTGTAATGAAATTATGTCAGTGGGCTAGAAGCCCAGCCTGATGCCAGCCTCCAGCACTTCATGTTCTGCAGCTTGCATTTCACTTTATAGCTTTGCCAAACTATCACCATTTGAGGTTCAAGCTTTACATGCTGAGAGGTAAGGCTTTAGGAATTATCCTTCTCAGTCTTCACTGGACCAAGCAGAGAAACAACTAACACTCAGTCCTGGTAAATCCTGGCAACTTTTCTTCAAAATCCTGAACTTCAGAGCACACATTCCATAGCTGGTGCTGACAGCAGGGCTTGTCTGGCTGTAATGGAGTTTTCTACCTAGTGAAAATCTGAACAAATTCAGCCAAGTTACAGACTCTTTAAAAGCACAGTTTGTACGTGTTCAACAGAAACCATGTTGACTTTTGCAGCTAAAACATCCAAAGACTCTGCACTCCAAGGCACAAAAGTGCAATTTTGAGTGGCTATAGGTTTGATCCAAGCACCTCAGCTGAGAGCCAGGTTTCTATGTTTTCATTGGCCCCCTAGCTGCTTCTAAATAGAGAAGAAAACGCTAACTCCATGATGCAAAGGCATCCTGAAGAAAAACGTTTGCCGCAAAATTATCAGAGAGCAAAACCTGCAAGCAAGGACACTGGAAGATCAAACGGAGAGACTGATACTATTCACCTCTGATTGGCCACTTAAAATCACAGACATTTCCATCTTGACCTCTGTAGCTGTTTCCCATTTACAGATCTGGTTCATCTAGTCAGCTTGTAATAAAAATAAAGTCATTAACTCTGAAAAACCCAGCTTCTTGAGTGACGAGCACTAGAGAAAGCCCCAGGGAAATCAAATGCTTAATAAATGTACAGCATGCATTCCAATGTCATGGTTTTGCGTGCGGTGATTTCTATTACAGCAATGCACTGAAGGGCTAACTAGGAGCAGAGCCACATTGTGCTGAGCGCTGTGGGTGGGATTCCTCCTCCCAGCTGGAATTATCTGTGCCTTAGACACCCACCAAAAGCTAGGCTGGACGCCCTCTAGAGTCAAAGGAAAGAAATAGGCACCTCCAGAAGGTGATTCATCTGCCCTTACCTCAGACAGAAGAAATCAGTTCCTGAAGGTGCCTGCCTCACTCTGTTGCACACAGAAATAGCCTCAGGGAACTGTCTTAAATCAGACAACCACCCCTTTGACACCTAACAGGGGTGAGCTGGACCCGGCTCTGGAAAAGCAGCACTCTGTTAAGTCTTTTGTGTACATTTTGTCACCTCACGTAACCAGCAATCAAAAGTGGGGCAAAACCCAGACAAAACTCATCAAGTTTTCCCCATTGCAGTCAATAGAGACACCCAGGGGCTGCTACCTACCATGCTTGGTTTAAATTTCAGGCTTAACTCTGTGATCATGGAAGCATAGAATTGCCTGGGTTGGAAGGGACATTTCAGATCATCAAGTCCAACCATCAGCCTAACACTGACAAAACTACCATAAAACATGTCTCTAAGCACCATGTCTACCCATCTTTTAAATACCTCCAGGGACAGTGACTCAACCACTTCCCTGGGCAGCCCATTCCAATGCTTAATAACCCTTTCAGTGTAAAACTTTTTTCCAAATATCCAGTATAAACCTCCCCTGGTGCAACCTGAGGCCATTTCATCTTGTTCTATTGCCTGTTACTTGGGAGAAGACACCAACACCCATCACTCATGTTAGATGAAACAGTGACCTCCCTACACTTTTTTGTTTCGACTACAAAAAAACTTATTATCATAACCGTCTTTAAAAGTGGAAAACAGATAACATATGTCCTCCCACTACTATTGCAACTACAGTGCAGTGTAGGAATGCATAAGGCAGATTCATACCACACCACCCACAGAGGCACAGCTCGCAATGAGATGTACTAACCAACAATTGAGCACATGTGGCTGGATCTTACTAAGAACAGGAATAAATGGTCCATGAGGGCAATGGGCTCTGGGGAGTGAGACACACCTGCAGGACGCTGAAGGCAGTGGTCTTCACATGGCCTGGAAAGGCAGCTACTGGCCAATGGTAATGGCACATTGCAAGAAGGTACAGCACTCTCAGCCTTCTTACTAAATCTGATCTTGGAACTACAGCTGTATCAACCCTATAATCAAAGCTACATGCTTCAAAACCTAATTAATCTTTATGAGTTTGTCATCAGATAGTCTGTAAACCATATGATAAGAGTCAACCAGGCTGGAAATTTAGAGCAGAACTCTTCTACATGCTAATACAAAGCCACAGCTCCTTTCAAATTCAAGTGTGTTTCAGGTAAAGCTCAGCCATACAGGTAATTCTGGGTGTTTTTAGCAGAGTGTTGTTTCTTCTTCTGCCATTCTTGTTAGGGGCAAATAATTGGGCCGTATGTGACAGCCAAAGAAAGGCCAGGCTGATGCACATCAAGATCCCCAGTTCCAACAGTAGTGAGCCTAAAAATGTATCACCAGCAGGCATGCTTACCCAGGACACATCTCTGCATGTGTACATGGTTGGGCACAGATCAGACAGATACACAGCGCATTTACATGAACACAGATAAAACCAATGGCTTCAACCTGCATCCCTCTCTGGCTGTGCAGGATGGAGGTCTGTGAGTGAGAATATATGTATTTGTACACACAGATGCACTCAGAGGCATGCACACAGATGTAAACTCCCTCACCCTGGGAAAGGTTAGAAAGCAATTTAGCAAGCAGACAGGACAGGCTGCAGGGATCAGGTGCAGGGCATGGCCAGACAAGCATACTGTTTACATGTGCTGATCTCTGAGCCTGCAGCTTGGGTTCCCACCCACCTTTGCCCCTGTGCTACCAGTGCTGAAGGCTCCTGCTGTGGGCCTGGGAGGAGCCAGGGCAGGGTGTTATTTTGGCTCCCCTCTCCTGCCACTGCCACCTGTGCCCCTTTGTAAGTGTGCAGATGATCTTTTATTTAGCAATTGTCATTTCTGTTTCTAGGCCCCTTTTTCTCATGTGTTCACTGCTTTCTAAAGCATCACCCTGCCAGCTGTAAATTTCACAAGGATGTTATTCAGTGCTTTCCAGGCCAGGAAATTTAGAAGTGAGGAGCTAATCCTGACATGACCCAACTAGATACCTTTTTGCGTTTAACATATTGTTCTTTTTACAGCCTTTCTATTGCTAGCAAGCCAGATTTTAATCCACATGATGGTGTTCATACCACAGCTGGCTTGAACTGACTTTGAAATGTTATCTAATACTTACTAAAATCCAACCACATTTCATTTTTACCTCCCCTCTACCAATATATGCTCTGCTAACTAATCATATAGCGATTTATGATGGTTACATTTAAACATTCGAAACTTGCCGGTTTTCTGTCGGTTTCTCTCATACATAAAGTATGTGACCTAGAGAGCTCCCCATATAGATTTGTGGCTATTTTTCCAAAGAGTTTGGAATTTCAGAGTTTGGGGAAAGCTGAAAATTCCTTATTTATTCCACACACTAAGGGTTTGCAGAAAAAGCTTCATTTGTAGCAAATAGCTTTCTTTTGGGTTTAAGGGTTTGTTTTTCAGGTGTAGACCCCTTTTTACATGCAATAGCAGTTTCCATACCTTCATTTACCCCTGAACGTTGAACATCACTGTAGCACTTCCCTTACTTAATGTGAGCAAGGATGTATGGTGTCCCTTTTCCTGTTTCCAGGATGACTGCTGGAGTTTTCCCCCAGCTGGACCAATGGGAGGTGACTCATCCAGCTCTTCCGGGAATTGAATCCCATCCACTGAAATATTTGCTGCTCTTTGCCCCATACATATGGTATCCTCCAGCCAGGGCTCTTTCCTGTAATTATATACCTGTCTAGCAAATCAAAGGTCTTCATCCAAGAGACTGAACTTATTACCAAAGACAAACGCTCACAAAGGCTGAAAATACATGTGGCTTGTTTGGTTTGGCCTTTTTTTAACCAGGTTGCACTGCCACAAATAGCAACACCTGGATCTGAATTTCTCCTTACTGTGACATTTTTTCCTCCCTTAAAAATAATTATCTAATACATGGTTTCAGAGAGAACAGAGAGAACAGAGTCTGTCTATACCACATTGCCAGAGAAATGATGAGAGACTATAATGTTAGTCTATCCATGACACTGGATAATTAGGGGGAAAACTTTAATTTAGCAGATGGCATCTCTCTCATCCAAGCAATTACACATTTATTAGTATTGCTGTTTTTTCTGAACTTAATGAAATCAACAAGTCCCCATATAAGCTTGCACAGCTGTATTGCCTTCCTGCAGTTTCAAATATTTTTATAATCTTGGGTGGAGCGTGGGATACCAGGTGCTTCAGTAACTAACTCTGGAAATAGCTGAATTTTTTTTAACGTTATACTCCCAAAGTGGAAATAAACATCTCTGCATTCCCATGATTAAAGAATGCTCTTTTATTCTTTACCAAGCAGCAATCAGAATACAAATTATTAACAAAATACAACAAAACAAAACACACTGTGGGGTAGGGCAGGGAATTTTTAATGTTTCCTGCAGATAAATATGCTAGCATTTCTTCCTTTCTTTTCCCTATGTGAATAAAAAGAATGCTGTATTTGAAATTTGTATCATATATCAGCTTCTCCCTTGATATTAAAAAGTGACATCAACATTATAAAGCAAGTAAATATGCTTTCGTTTGTAATTAGATCACTCTTCGAAGAGCTCAGTATTTTGGGAAGGGAGAGAAAGAGAAACAAATGAAAAATTAAGAAATGTTAAATGATTTTTCGACTTTTTAAATCTAAATGTTAATCACATATACCCAATGGGTTGCAATACCAAATAATACACTGGTAAAGCACCTCTAGAACGTACGTTTCATTTCTTGTTATTCTCTCAGGGATCTCCCATTTAATGTAAATGAGTAGCCAAAAATGAATGAAAAAGAACTGCTAGATACCAGATAGCCTTTTGCACAGCATGTGGTAGGGATTACTGTGGTAGGGATTCCAGTGATGGAAGAGAAGATGACACCTTCGGTAACTAAAATAAATCAAAGATTTTGAGAAGTTCTGCCAGCGTTGGGAGTTGTGGACTGTTTGCTACAGGTTTGATCTCCCTCTCAGTAAGGTCTGTGACCACACTGCCTCTGACTCCCACAGTGTACCATATAGACCTCGTGCCCATGAATGGTCCCTCCTGAGCAATTTTTAGCAACTCAAATACACCCAAAGCTCAGCTGCCAAAGGCTGCTTCTACAGCATCATGCACACAAAGCTGCAGGGAAAGTAAAAGAATAGTCCATAAATTCTTTTGATGTTATTCTTGCCACCCATCTTCAACATTTTCTCACTTGATGCCAGGCAAGATCTCTCGTTATGAGTACCCTGCCCAAGTTAGCATTTCACCCTGGCGGGGGGCAGGGGGGAGGGCAGGGCAGGCAAACAAACCGTCCCTGCCGGATGACTTTGATGGTCGGCAGCCAGCGCTGGTTCCATGGCTTCGCTTTCACACACTCACTGCAGAAAGCCAGACCATACATATAAATGATAGCTGTGCAGCCCCAGACCAGCCCAAGAGGAGATTTATAGCCTCATTTGAAGAAGTTGCCAGTCACTGGTGATTCCAAAGTTTGGCAGTTGCCATCAGTCTTCAGACTTCCTCCACCTCCAGATACCCACAGCAAAATTAGTACTCACGTACTGCCAAAACCAGAGCCTCACAGACTGCTGCCATCAAAGCCAAGCAGTGGAAACTGCTGAGGGAGGCAATGTTTTACATGATTTGGAGCCAAAGTTCGGGTTCCTAATATCTAGGAATGGGAAAGTAGTCTCCATTTTCTGCCACCTCACAGAATTAGGCATCTCAGAAAGGCAACCCCAAAACCTGTGTGTCCCTGCCTGGACATGATGCCTACCCATGTGTTTTGCATTCAACTGTCCCAGGGTAAACGAGGAATGAGGAAAGGGGAAGCAGAGGCTACAGGCCACCAAGTAAACACACAGCAGAGTCCCTTTCCCACCAGGCCCCCAAAGTCATACACTGTCAGTGATTTCTCCTTTTGGCTTCATGCATCGTCCCTTTGCCTTCTGTATAATCATACAGCACATTTGGATGTACAGCACACACCTGCAACACCCTGCATCAGTAATGCTACAGCGTGGACATACAACCTTACCACTTACTGCTGCACCTCAGTCTGTCTTCCTCAGCATGTGCAGAAGATTATACCTCCTGCAAGAAAGAAGTTACGGAGTAATGACCACTTGTATTAACAGCTAAAAAAACAAAGCTGTGAGACTTTGCTTTGGCTCACATCAGGTTTTCCTCCATGTGTTCCCTTGTTGCAGAGAAGGTCGGCTTCTGTCACAAGGAAATTAACTACAACACATCTTCAGATCCAGGCTGTGTCCTAAGAGTAACAACTGTAATCACTTTGACTGTGATGCATATTTAAGATCAAAAAGCCACCTCCACCCCAATACATCCTAGTCTTTAGCTCTTCCATTCCAGGCATATGGCTGGCACATCTTTCTGTGCCTATGCTAGGAAGTACGTCCAAATCACAGAATCATGGAATTGTCAGAGTTGGAAGGCACCGCTAGAGATCATCTAGTCCAACTCCCTTGCTAAAGCAGGATTGCCTAGAGCACATTACTCAGGACTGCATCCATGGGAATCTTGACAATCTCTAGAGAAGACGACTCCACAATCTCCCCGCTGTTCCAGTGCTCTGTCACCCTCACTGGAAAGTTTCTTCTCATATTTGAATGGAAATTCCTGTATTCCAGCTTGTCCCCTTTGCCCCTCGTCCTGTCACTGGTAACTACTGAAAAGAGTCCAGCTCCATCCTCCTTCAATATACCCTTTAAACACTTGTAAGCATTAATAAGGTATCCAGAAAACAATTTATTTTTCCAGTTTATAGTTATTTAAGTTTGCTTCACTCATTTACTTTTTATCTTTATATTTTGTCGTGGTTTGGGTTTTTATAATTTGAAACTATTAAGTGTTTATTTTTCATCCTTTTTCTGACTGGTGTGGTCACCAAAGACCATGGTGAAATACTGCCTCAGCTAGTTGCCAGAAGATATTGTGGAACATATTGAATTTTCATCTGCCTATGCATTTAGCTTCCACCTTCACCAACACTAACTTCCATTACTACTTCTCTTTTGCAACATCCTGCAGATCGCTGACAGCTGTAGTAGTAAAGGTCTTACTGCTTTACCCATAGGAAAGCAGGACTTAGGGAGGAAAAAGGCAATCTTTCAAACATCACCAGGAAACTGATGTCAGCTCTAACCCAGAGGTAAACCAGCTGGGAGAACAAGGATGGTTTACTTTAGAAATCCACTTAGACCTCTTCTGGATCTGCTCACTCTTGGCTCTTTGCTGAGACAGCTGGACAGCTGGCATCTGTATTTGATCCTTTCCTCAGTAGTTATAAAAATATTTCTTGATTACAAATGTCATAAGATACTGCTTTCAGAGATGTTTCTAAATCCATCCTTTTTGTATTTACAAGCCTGGGATGTCTTTCAACCACCTTTCCCTATACAAAACACAATTTAGTTGCACAGAGGAACTGCCAGCTATGAAAAACTCGGTGTGACTGAGAAGCAGCTGGTTTTTATTACCAGCATGAGCCTGATAAACACTCCAGTTAGCCCTAGCACATACGATCTATACAGGTCACAGTAGTTATCAGTGGCCTTTTTCATTTACAGAAATAATATTTGCACTGGTCTATCCATATTGCAATGGGTAGGATGTGAAATGAAATTCTCAGAAAAAAAAACAACTCAGCTGTTCTCAAAACTGAATCTCTTGTGTATTTTAGAACTTAACAGGAAAAAATACAATATCAATTTTTAATAAGCAGCTGTCTTACTTTAAGTGAAAGGTGTTATCTCTGACATGGGGCAAGCACATGCACAAGCTACAGTGAAAAATCTTTTTAAGACTGCAAAGTCAAATGCGAATCACCTGAATTTGGCTCATTTCTGCTTATCTATTAGGACACTGTTTCTAATTACAGAAGTAGATAACAAGCTTGTCTATGCTTGTCCAGTACACTAGAGGATAGTGTTCACTTAATGAGCATCCCACTGATAATTTGTTTTCTCCTCATTATTCACTATCTGGGCCTCAGTTTCATGTACAGCATGCTGTTCAGCTGTTCGTTTTCCCGACGGGTTTTTCCATGGGCTTGGCACAGCATCTCAGTGTTTCATAAGCAGCATCCTTACATGTTGTGGGAACGTGGCTGTATTTTACAAAGAGGAAGCTGAAACAGAGGGATATCCACAGGCAAAGTACGTACTGATTTTGCAACACTTGTGATTGGAAGGCGTAAGTAATTTTTAATGGAGAAATCCCATAAGAATCAGGAAGTATCAATTGTCACTGGCTGGTGGCAACAGACCTTTGGCACAGAGCGCTGTGGAAGCAAAAATTTAAGACGAGTTCACAATTTCAACAGAAACTCATACCATATTACTCCTAAACATCTTCTTCAGCTCGACTCACTGCAGTTTGACAGTATCTCGCTTATACTAGGAGCCCAAAACTGGACACAGTATTCCATGTGCAGTCCCATGAGTGTCAAATAGTGGAGAAGGAGTAGTAGTCGTTCCACTCAATCTACAGCCTGTGCTAACGTAGCCCAAAATGAGGACAATCTTCATTGCCACAAAGGCTGACTCAACTTCTTGTACACAAGGAACTCAAGCTGTTTCACCACAAAGCTGTTTTCCAGCCAGTAAGCTGCAGACCCATCGCCTTGCAGTTCCGTGAACTGCATTAACATGAAGAGTTCAGCATTGCCTGACATTTCTAGGGGTTTGAGTGACAGACCTAGGGAGTAAGGCCAAACTGCATGACATGTTCCCTGCACCATAAGCAATATCACAGTAGAAGCCAGGAAAAATCCCACCTTCTGGAGAAGATCACAGTGCTTTACAAAGGAAGTTGTAAGACCCGGGAAGACCTTGTAAAAGGTTTCTTAGCACTGAGCTAGGGGGTCCTCAGATCCATGCAGGAGGCACCTGCCTACCAATATCCAGAGGGCTCAAGGGTGAGAGCTAACCAAATCCATATGAAGAAGCTGACACTTTTCAGCACTGATGTCTACGACACTTTTTAGGTGGTATAATTAGTTTTGATCTGCTTATACTTGCAATAATCAAAGAAATGTTATTGCACCAAGAGGGACAGAAGGCACAGCTGAAAAAAATTATCTAAAGCCACACAAGACCAGAAAGGACAAATAAGAGGACTGCTGCAAGCCCATGAGCTAACTACTGCACCATTCTTCCTCCCAGGTCCTTTCGATTCCCTTCCACCAAGTGTGCTCTTCTGTGATTCGTGACTTGTTTTGTTACTCAGAAGAAATGGTTGAATATGCTGATAGAAAGGTCATGGGGATGAGGTCTTTTTCTTATCTTTTTTTCTTCATTGATGTCCTTTGATTTTTTTCTCCATAAATAATGAAACTAAAAATCTTCTCTCATCTCAGCCTCCAAATGCTGAGAAGGTGAACAGAAACTTCAGCTTGTAATGCTCACAGCTTACTGCAGATCCTATTTCCATTTCTCTTTTTCTGTCTCAAATCAATCTCTTTTTATAGCTTCTGACTTCTGTGCAACTTGAATTATCAGCAGAAACCAATCACTAAATTTTTTCAAGTTCAAAGGCACACATGAGATGCTTCACAATATTCCTTTCCCTGCGGTTTTTTATATTGTCTGGTCCATTGAGCACTCACTTTCCTCAACAGAATGTTAATACAGTAAGTCCCCCAAAGCCCCTTTCTAGACTTTCTAACAAACTAAATAAAGATGGAGGAAAGTATGAAAAGCAAATAAGTTGGCTATAGCACCTTTTAGAGCTTTTCTCTCTAAGACTTGCTGCTGACGAGTAGACCAGGAATGTTGACCAGCTATTACAATAATGTCTCTAGTTCAGAGTCAACCCCATTGCTTCAGGATGCTGCATATACAGAGTAAGAGCTATTCTTGACTTTGAAAAACTTCTTTGCTCATTAGGACAAAGAGGTTAAGAGCAGGAACAAGAAAACAGTATCATTCTATTATCCAGAGGCATATTGTTTGCATTTTTCAGAGAGTTTTTTAAGTACTAAATAAATTACTAAAATATGAAGTACTAAATTTAGTTTCAAGTACTAGATATGGAGAGTTTCTGAGAGAGAACTGAACTCATTCAGCTCCAGAGCTGTACATACACCCACTGCTGTCAGAAATCAGGGTGTCTTACAGCCAGGGCATAGACTGCCACACAGCCAGGACTGTGGCTGAAGTCCTCTCAGGCCATCTGCTTGGAGTGGTAGGGTCAGCTTGTTTGCAATCATTGAGCAGTGATGCAGGGAAGTCATTTTGTTGATCATTCACTGGGGTATGTTTGTCACAGGGCACATAGCTTGCTATCTTGGATGTAGCAGCTGCACAGTGGTGTGAAATGAGCAGCAGCATCCTTGGTCAGGCAACATCCATCCATGCATGGATGTTGCATTTTCTAGTGCAACATCCATGGTTGTTGCACTAGAAAATGGCCTTCACAGCACAAACTTATCACATGGGCATAGGCATCTCAGAGACCTCATAGCAGCTTCCTGCAAGCACCTTTGCGAGGCCAGTGCAATCCTTTCATACCATTACATATATCCCAGTAGTCGAAACATGAGAGAAACCACAAAAGGGCAGCTTTCAGTTTGTTGGGAAGTATTTGCCCTTTGACTAAGAGTACATCACAACCAGGAAAGGAATGTACCCTTTGCCTGTTTGAATCTGACCTCTGCCTTCACGGCTCTTCCCCAGGCCCCGCAGTTGCAGGCAGCCCTCCCTCTGGGAACAGAAAGGCATTTCAGTGCTGATGTCTCCTGTTTTTGTGAAGCTAAAGGAGTCTTTGTGTACGTAGTCTCTGGGGTCTGAACCAGCTGAGTAAGGAGCTCTCTACCAACATAGGAAAGAGTAGTGAAGAGCAAACTCAAAGCCTGCTAAAGAGTCAAATAAATTTAGTGTGAGAATACTTTTGTAATTACCTTTGGGTGAACAAGGGAAAGTGCAGATACTCAGAATGCATCCAAATTAATTTCTCCAGTTAGGAGAGAAGAGGTAGTGTGCTGTCTAAGGGGGTAATTCACCCTCCAAACATTTCATAGCCAGGGAGTTAAAAAACAAAGACTTTAGCCAAAGATACTGAAAGGAGAGCACTTTATACAGAGTTCATATGTGTCTGCAGAATTTATTCCAAAGGTGATGCTGGGCTGCTTCTGTCTCCAAATAAAATTCTTCTCTTGTTTTATACAGCCTGTTTCTGTTTTAGGCAGAGTCAGTGCACAAAATCAGGGGAATTTGCACGTTAGAGGGAATAAGTAGCCTCAGGGTCATTCTGGGTAAAGTCTAAACGGATGTGGGTTTTAATTTTAAAAGTAAACACAAGATATCTAAACCAAACTCCTGACGCTGCCAGCACTTTCTGCTGTCAGAGTTAGACAGAGGAATGAGATCTGTATTACATAAGGAAATACACAAATGTTTGTACATTTGTGAGCTTCTTTCCTTCCCTGCCTGTCTTTCTCGGGCATGAAATGCAGTATTTTAGCAAACATTTAGTCAAAGATACCAATAATCAGTATATTTGAGTCCAAAGATTCCAACATTGGTTTCTTACACGACAAAAAAAGAACTTTTGTATCTTTTAACAGAATGTATGAGCCAAAGTACTATGGAACACCCTATAAATTTATGTTCGTTTTTCCCCTCCCTCACAATGCAAAGTAAATAACTGGGGAAATATTTGTCAACACATTCCTTATTTTGCTCTTCTTACAAGACCATTTGAAATGGACATCTTGTCAAGGATATTAAGAGACCTTTGCCAAGCAGAGACAGGAAAGAGCCAAACTACACTCAGCATCTAAAAGTCAGCCTGGAATTGCACCATCTTGAACCTCAAAAAATATTTACACTACCTACAATACAACAACTTCTAGATTATTTTAGCACATGGGTAGTCTCTGTGAATGGGTCAACATGTTTCCCTTCCCCATCTCCATTCAACAGTGGGGAATGAATTCAGAAATATGCAGAATGGAGTCTTAGCAGGAGTAATCTCTGTATTTCCCATTTTCTAGGGAGTGTGATAGAGTCATTTCTGCCTGACAGATGTGAGAAAGATGTTTGCAGCCAGTTACTACCACTCATAACTGGTATAAAGGACTGCAGCTCCACTGATTGCAGTAAAGCCCATCGTTCCATGTCCAGCATCCCACATACATTAAATCATGACCATTGAGGAAGAGACCTTCACTAAAAGGTGGTCAATTCCAGTTTCTTGCCAGATCCACTTTCTTTGAATTCATCAGAGACCAGAGAGGAGTAGCAGAAAAAGTCTCAACAATAAAGCTATCACTGCACTTGACAATGCATCCGAATTCCAAGTCATGATGCGATCCCTCTTAAAAAACTTAGGAGAATGTTTCAAAGGTCAGTGTGTGTGGATAATTTCGGCCTTGAAAGAGCTATTGTGCTTCCAGACATATGAAGTATGTTTCTAGTCCAAATTAAATTCATAGCATTTTTACGTGTTGACTTTTTCCTCTTCTTCTGCCTCCTCCCCCTTTCCCCCTCTGAGGGAATTAAGTCGCAATACTGTTGTAAGGAAGTGAATACATTCAGGTGAGGCGGGGAAGAGATGTAAACCCAGATCCCTATGACTCTGTACATGGAGCCTACTGTACAAGAAAAACAGCTGCCAAACACCAAGCCTTTTAAAAAACTGCAGTGTCGTGTACTGGTGCAGTTTCTGGAGTGGATTAATACAGGGTGGAGACCAATAATACACTCTGCTAAGCACAGCCAGTGTTAAACACCGTCTTTCTCTTTTCTTTCTGGCTTTTGGTTTGGTTTGTTTTTTGCCTTTTTTTTTTTCCAGTAAAATCACATGGATGCTGAGGCTCAGTTGTGCTCAGGCTTTCAGTCTTGATGACTGACAAACATCTTGTAGCTCTGAATTTTCATTTCAGTTATAGCTTTGACCTTTAAGAGGTTTTCTCAGATTAAGTGTTGAGAAACATTACTCACATACAAATGGGCATAGTTATACTGAAAAGGTTATTTTCCCTCTGCCCAACCTATCAATGCTAGGTCAGAATAACAGCCTGACCTTGACAATGTCCCATCTGAGAAAGTGATCAATCACAATATCTGTGCTGTTGTAATGCGTTTACACATCTTTGAATCTTTCAGTGATTTCTATGAAGAGTAAAGAATACAGGAATGCAAATTCTGGGGCTTCTCACCTGTATTGTATTGTATCCCAGCAAATCATCTGGTAAAGTTTCTCACTGAAATAGGCAATTGATTTAGCAGGTAAAGAGTAACACTGGATCTTTTATGGTGTCACAATTGCAGGTATCCCACTACAGCATATACTATAAATGCGCTACACTGAAATATTATGATTTATTAAATTAAATTAATTAAGATTAATTAAATGCTTGCTAAAGCAATCCTTTCCTCCTAATTATTAATTGATTTCTTGGACTTTATAGTGCATTGATA
>VZTM01024769.1:389878-431201 GCA_013400555.1 Jacana jacana | reverse complement strand
GCATTGATAAATATATATATGGATAGTTCAATAGTCTCTGATTTGATTCCCTATGTTTATCCCCTCTTTTCTGTTTGAAATCCCCATTGCTTTTCTGCATCTGTGAGCTGCCTTTTATAAAAACAAATATATTTACATATTCAAATATGTGTCCGTTGTAGATGCAGAGAGAGTAAATGCTGATTTTTTGCTGTAAGGGAAAAATCTTTGCAGCCAAATCCTTTTTCAAGTAAATCAAAAAACTCCTAAGAATTCCAGAGGGGTCAAGACTTCATCTTATCTGCTTGTTTGGCAGAACTATGAAATGATGCAAATGACCTGGCTAAAAATTTGTAATGTTGTTATATTTTGAAATATTCTATTTACATTTCCTTACAAGCTTGTGGATAGCTCCTAGATCCATTAAGTCAGTTCAGCTACTTGTTTTGCATTTTATTTCATCAAGGTGTGTCCTAATGAGTTGCAACAAACTGCATTTGGGAAACAGAAAAGCAAGTTATTCTATAGTAAAGAAGCTGATTAATCCTGATTTATGTTAGTAAACACCATTCAGAAGCCAGGGATCAGGTAAGATTTAGAATACCCGTCTCTGGAAGTATAGCTTTTTACCTAGAGTATTCATTAAACTTGCACTAGCACTGGTGCTTGCTGATCACTTAGCAATCAAGTTCAGGGAGCTAAACTGACTGAAAACAATTTCCTTTGTTCTGTAAGGTTAGTTTTCTTCCTCTTCAGCTCCCTGAACTGGCTCAGGATCAGAATAAATGCCAGTGCTAGTGCACAGACTTAGATCAGCATAACTTGTCAGGGAGTTGGAAAATAGGGCCTAAAGGAAGTTAGGTAGAAGAATGAGAGCAGCACAGTAAGAATCAGATTAAATTCACATTTGATGACTGCGTTCAATATTTCATATTTAGCACATTCGTCCTTTTGGACAGCACTACTGGAATAAAATGGCATGAAATTGTCAATAGGCCTATGTAAATATGTAGTAGGTTTGTCCAGAAATTACTCATGAAGAGACCTGCCAGAGCAATTTCCCTTTTTTTAAACATTCTTGGGGACTTTTACTATCCCATACAGTTCTATAAATGAGGCACAGTTCTATAAATGAGGCACAGTTCTATACGAGATTCTTTAAGAGCTTCTAAAGAAGCTTATGTAAAGACTCTTTCTTTCTTTCATGACATCTTTTTTTCTGTTCCTGATGGCACCATGTAGCAAATTTACAATGAAACTTTAAGAGCTTGTTGGTATAAATTGGTTTGCTTTTTTTTCTGCTGCCTAGAGCAGTAAGTTCAGACTCCCACAGCCAAACACAGGTTGGCCTAAATTCACCATTAACCAGCAACAGGTGGGCAACAAGGAAGAGGTTCCAGAGCTGAGTTTCCATTGCTAATCCGCACGTCCAAAAACTATGAAGTCTAGCCTAAAAATCTAGCCCAAAAACTTGGACAGCTCATACCAGGTAATGTCAGTTCCAATTCCACGAGCTTAAAATCTTTAAATATTTAAAATTTCTAGTTCCGTAGTATCGAAGAGAGAGAGCTAAGGGAGCACCACAGAATAATATCCTCTGATCAAAGCAGTCACATGCTGATATGCGAGATGGTGAGAGGGCAGGTACCGCTGGCATCACAAGAAAGGAAAAGAATAAGAAATTAAAGTAGAGTGGACAATGCAAAAATCATCTGCTGTGAGAGAGGAGTCAGGATGGAATGTGTCGGCCCTGGAACCTGACAAACAATAGATCTTTAGATATCTTGATTTAATCCACAGGAAAAACCTGCTCTGGCCCAGCAAGCGCTGAGGACTCACAGTATGAGGCCCATACCAATTATTTTTGTCTTTCTGCAAACACAACCAAAAAGGGAAATTTCCTTTATTTAATTTGACGGTGTGTATGAACAATCGAGCCTTTCATGCAAATCCAGTGTTCACTGGGGGCTGTTTCCAAAGCAGTCAAGTGTGACGTTGGCTTCTATGGATACAATAAGTTCAGTCACTACAGCAGCTAGGAATTTTCCCATCACGCAAATGAAATTTAAGAGTCCACTGTGTCATCTGATTCAAGCATTTGCACACTCAGATAAGGTCTGGAACTAGGGAAAGAACACCATGAAATATTGCCATTACAGAAAGCAATCTAATCCTCTGCCTGTGGTCACCAACCAAGGAAAACAGAGAACAGAAAATAAGAGCTTAAAGACAGTTTTTGCAGCTGGAAGTAAGAATAAAACCTAAATGGAAAAAAAAAAAAAAACCCAACCAAAAAAACAAATGAAAAAACCCAAACAAACAAAAAAAACCCAACAACTTCCTGGCAGCGAGCAGTAATTTCTCAGCTATGGAAACTATTGATAGTCACTAAAGAAAGTGGTTGGTTTTCTTGGAAACCACAATGGGAATGGTGTCAAAGTGTTAGTGGGTTTACTGCTGTCGCTGTACCAGGAATTTTGACAGGGTGTATTTTTTACCATGAGATTAGTTGTAAACAAAAATCTATAAAGTGCTTTGTATCCTGCAGTTTTGGCAGGAGTTATCAGAATGATACTGTCCTAACTCAAGCCTCATTTGGACTTCTCATCAATTACCAGAGTAGTGCATGATGCTATGGAGACACAGTATGTGTGATGGAATGATATAGCAGACTGATTCAGGAGGACTGGGATACATCCACTGGCATTGCTTTTAAAATAAATATAGATCCTGAAACATCTGACCATACCCCACTGTGTAGAACTAAATGACTGGTAGAGTGACTGGTTTGTTATTTCCTTGCCCTTCTATGGATGAGTCAATTGGTCCTGTCTGCATCTAAGCTGCAGATGGCAGCTTGACTGGATTGCTCCATTCATACAGGACACGGTGATGTGCTCTGTAGGAACAGAAGGGGAGCACTGAGAAATCCAAGGAATTATTTCCAAAAGTACCTAAACACTCCACTCTTCTTCCAAATGTCAGGTATCTACCAGTGAGGTCTTCCCTGGAGGCCTGAAGTTCCAGTGCACAGTTGAGTAAGTGTCACAGGGACAGTTTATCCCTGAAGCAATAGCTTGTACCATCAACACAACCTTCAGCAATATGGAGCAGATCTGCCTTTAAAACTCAGCACATCATTTTTGTGATCATCCTGGTTGAAGCTAATAACTTTCTACTACTCAAAAAAGCCACCAAGTAAAGCTTCTTATTCTTGCAAAACGCAGACAGCTTTTCCTATTTCAGATAAAGTCTGCCTAAGACACCACAGCAGAAAGAGCTGCCTCTGGTCACCCACATGGCATGTGTACCTAAGGGCAGTTGCCTTGTAGCTCTGATCTGTTTGGAGTTTCACACAATGCCTGTCCACATGCGTACGCATTCAGATCTCCGGTAGCTTAATAAAAGTGGACAAAGCCACTTGGATTTCCTCACAGCTATGAAAGCAAGTGTCTAAAATTGAAGGGACCGGCTTAATCTGGAGCTGCCTGACTGCATAGCTAACAGCTCGGCAATTAGGGAGCTACCAGGATTCATTTGTACATGTGGGTAGGCAACTAAATCAGCCAATTTTCAACATGCATGCACACTGCTCTGTCTGTTGGTTCCGTCGTGGCTGGCTGCTGTCATAGCACAACACTTTGTGCCAGCTGAAAGACCCTGGTGTCTCCTAAACTCTTTTTTCATTCTGCTTTACCTGAAAACACAGCACGGTTGATGCGTGCAATCGCACCAGGGAATGGTGCCATGGACAGAGCAGGACCCACATGCTTGTAATGAAACCTTCTCTGGGGCAGGGTCTCTCTCAAAGCAGCTGACTTCCCAAAGCTGCTGTTCTTTTTCCTCAGATCTGGGTAGCACTTACGCAATTCATTAGCCATCACGACTCGCTATGGAGCCAGTTGGCAGCTGAAATGGCGTAGCTGTTGCTGTCAGCGTTTCCTGGCAGTGGGACAGGGGCCAGCTGCTCAGCCAGCCCTGTTGCTAACAGACAAGCCGGGTTAGCCGGTATTGTGCCTCCTGTCAAAGGGAATTGCTTTGTTATTCTATTGAATCCATCAGTTGGCCAGGGTGAAAATCACGAAAAAAATACAAAAAATGAAGGAAAAAAAATAATCTGAAAAACAGTGTTTACTATATGTGGAAGTGACATTCATTCACCTTTGCTGTTAACACAAAACATGAAAATGCTGTAAAACTGTGTAAGAATTATTTCTTTCCTTAATACAGGTCTTAGCTTCATACAAATACTTGCAGCTTGTTATGCAAATTAAAACTCCTTTTGATTGAAGTGAAACCAACATACAGTTACGTTCATTTGTGGTCAAGACTTCAATGTCAAGGACAAATGGGGAGTATAATAAACACAACAATTTTAAAAAAATCTAATTAACTGTCTTAGTTCACCGCCTTTCTCATTTCGAGATCTTTTATTCTTCTGATGCCTTTGATTAAGCTCTTTTGGAAAAACCCAGAGAGCTCCAGCTGTCCATCATAACCAGTGAGCTCAGCTAATTGCATCATACTAGCCCGTGCCCTTCATCAGATAGTCAAGACTTTCACGAGCATTCATTTAGTGCCTGCAGATTTGACATTAATAAATTAAGCTGTCAGAAATACAGGTGGCATAGTGCAATCAAAATTTATTCCTCCTTCTTGCTTACTGGGCCATTCAAGAGAAGTAATTTTAGCATCCAAAACCAATCAGCTAAGACAGAGCACATTCACAGCTCCCTCCACTTAAACGAATGTAAATCACTACTAGAGAAACCACGGATTTGAAAAATTCCCCGTCAGATCATATGGCAACAGGTGTGGTACAAAAATCTAGACTTATAAATGATCTGAATCTGCCTTGCTGAACTGTTTATGTTACAGGGCAACATTTCTCTTTCCTGTCACAGTAGAGAAGTTTTTGACTGCATTTTAGGCTTACTCTGCAAGCCAACTAAGGCTGTTTTCAAGCACTGCTGGCACAGAGCAATTTTAAAACTTGTGCAATGCTTAAAAAGGGAAAGACTGAGCAGACAGAGCTGGCTGGTGTTGGGATGCCCTCCCATGGGACGTGCAGGGTTGGAAAAGAATGGTCTCGCAAGCCCAAACTGCTATCTCTCTGCTTCATCTAGCACAAGGGGATATGTCAGGGTAAGTTCAGGGATCAGTGGAGGCTATAAAACCCACCTAACTTGCCAGAAAACAAGCTGAACCAACAGCTTTGCTGCCCTGGTTAGACTGCTGGTGTCCTCTGTAGTTCTTCAGTTAGCTCTGTTAGATTACAATTTTGCTGTCAGCTGTAGGTGACATACTCCTTTCTGGCCACCAGCACACCTTTGGAGTGTGTAGGATAAACTTGAAGGGATTTGAGACAATTTTTTCTTTGTGCTGGTCGCACAGGATCCATGGGAAGCATTTTGGCAGTGAGCTGGAATATCTACTTCTGTGTGACTTCATATCCAAGGCTAAGTTAAGCACTATCGGATTTGGGAGAGTTGTTGGCCAATTTTCCAGGGTTTGGGTTTTTGGGTGGGGTTTTTTTTTCAGTTTTGGAAAGCTCTTTTATGGGCACTTCTAGAGGGGATGTAAAGTTCAGTGTGGATTTTATGCAACTTGTTTTCTTCAGCCAATGTTCCGTTATTATGATCAAACGCCGACTGATGAGGAAGGGTGGGGAGGTTTCCCTGGAGGGAGAATGGAGAACCAAAAAAAAAAAAGAAAAAAGAGAGATATGCAACTTGAATCAGACAAACAAGTTGGGAGAGAAAGGGAAATATCTGGAGACTCCAGTCAGAGAGGAAAGCAGTCAGTGTAGGTCAAAGCATAATGCAGCAGAAAATGCTGTACTGTGTAGGAATGCAATAACTAAATAAATATGTTGGTTTATCAGGGTGTCAGTACCAAAACCAAATTGAGAATGAGTGATTAGAAATAAATAAATCAGGCTTTCTTTTGCTTTAATTTTCTTTGTTGTTCTTGTTAGAATAAACACTTTCTGACTTGAACAGGAAGAGCCCCTTGTGCCCAGCATTTCAGTGAGGGACTCAAGCTAAAATCAAGGAGAGGAATCATTAGGCTAAGAGGGTAGCCTCATAAATGAACTGTTGTAGTTCTGAGGACTCTTCAAAAAAGGAATTTTTTAGAGGCAGCAAGGACATGAGTGAAATCATGAAGGATTGACAAATTAAGAAGTAGCTTTCTGGAGATTTGGAGAAAATTTGCAAGGAGAATAGCAAAATTAAAAAATATTAGGAAATTTGAAGTTAGGATAGGCCTCCACTTTAAGGGAAGGGTTTATCTGAACTAGGTTGCTATTCATTATCAATCTAAACATGCTTGAATTGTACAAAATGATTTCTCTTTCCCTATGTAATATTTTTCAGAAATAAATGAGTACACAATCAGCAGCAGAAAAAAAAAAAATCACTATCCTCATCCTAGACTTATGCTGGAGTGTCCAGTGGTAATTCCTGTCTTCACTATTAGCCAGTGCAACTTCCATAAATATAACAAGACATTGGTTTCCCTAACTGCCTATAAATAAAGTCAAAATACATTTCTGTCTAACAATTAAACTCTACCCTGTGTTGAGAGCAGGCCCTTTAAGAGGGAGTTACTGAAAGGGCACATATGCAAAGTAAGTGGAAGTAAGCGAAACGAAGTATAGTGGAGGCGAAACAAAGTGTGGGAAACAGCAAATGACGCAAATGTTGTAGCCAATCATGGGGCAACTTTAAGCCTGTGGAAAGCGCGTGGAAAGCTCGTGGACAATACCCCTCTCCCTATCCGAAATGTAGTGCTTAGCGAATGAGGACCTGTAACTGTAGAACGATTGATGGCTTCCTGATTCGATTGTGGGTGCTTCCTGATTGGATTGTATTGCTTTCTGATTGGAGAGTATTGCCTTCTGATTGGAGGAGATGCCTTCTGAGGGGACAGCCTTCTGATTAAAGTTGAAGCTGATCTACCAATCATATTGATTGTGTCTGGCTTCACTGCTCCTGGCCGCGGCAACCCTGTAAGTCTGACTTTGAAGCATTTTTGTATTGATTTCAAAAGAAGCTGTTGACCATCCACTCTCTTCTGTATGATGTGTTGCTGTTATGAATCACATCTAGCAATAACGTCAATAAACACATTCTTGCTATGCTACAATGCCACATACTTCTCCATCAATATATCTGCTGCTATTAAGCATCATCATCACCTATGAGCAAAATATAGTTTCCCTGTTCCCTCCTGATCATACTGCCTCCAGGCTCACACAAACCTACATAAATTTTCCATTGTAGAACTAACATCTTATTTTTTGAAATTTCTCACTTAACATTTTGTTCTAGCAGAAGGTACCACTTTCCTGGCTATAACAGGCTGAATTGATTTGTCTTGGCTTATTGTATCTTAAAAAATAAGCAGACATGCCAAGAACTTATATGGGAGACCATCTGGAAATATCAGGTGCTGGATGTGCAAGCCAGGGTGTCAGAGCCAAACACTGGGTCACAAGAACTGAATGACTGGAATATTACATTGGTCCTCTTGCCACAGCTAGATTGCATGAGAATCATCATTCGAAATTAAAAGATTCAACTGTTCATCCACAGGAGACAGGAAGAACAGTCTCCATCCCTGCAAATACCTCATCCCTCAAGCCCCACCTCCTCCAGTTCATTCTAATTCACTTTTTAAGACCAGTAAGTCTTTGTTATTTATTCAACACTACATGTGATAGTGTTTTCTTTCCTCATGCACCCTTCTACAATGGGAGTTGTGCTAACAGCTCTTACCCGCCGCTCAGGAATATGTTTAGATAAGCTGTCTCAGAAGCAGACAGAATCTTAGGATCTGTAAGGAATGAAGTAAATAATGTCAATAATGGGAATATAGCACCTCTATAGTTCAAGCTATTCAACAGGAATAATGATATATCATGAGCACCAGAGGGTTCAGACATGGGGGACAAAAATGACCAGAAGTACTGAAAGATTTCCATATTAAAAAGGTAGGAAAATGGTGTTATTGCTTGTTGATTGCCATTGGTGAGAGGTCACTGGACAGAGAAAATCACTCTTCTAAATCTGACTGACTTTCAGCAACCAGCATAGATTAGAATTTTCAAGTTATCCAGTATTAGGCAGTGCTTGTGGTTCATTTCTAGTCTTACAAGGTCTGTACAGTTCCTGAGGACAATGCTCTTTGCAGGATAGGCAGCTGTTTCCCTGTTGCACTTTGGAGGTGAAAACCCTGAGAAATCTTTCTCAGTATAAAAGCTTGGCTTTAATATTTTAGTACCAAAGAATGATGGCATTTTCATCAGACGTGCAAGATATTTGCATGCTTAATTGAAGAGATTTATAGAGGAAAAAATTGCGCAGTAACAAGTATCATGGCAGAAACACTGTGAGGTTAGTTGAACTCCCTGGAGACTCGGCCACAGGAGCAGGGAGACAGGGAGGGGAACCAGAATGAGGACATCACCATTAATGAGGAAGTGATCAGTGACCTGCTATGCCGCCTAGATGCACACAAGTCTATGGGACCGGATGGGTTACACCCAAGAGTACTGAAAGAGATGGCAGACGTGCTGGCCAAGCCTCTCTCCATCATCTTCCTTAAATCGTGGCTGACTGGAGAGGTCCCCATGGACGGGAAGGTGGCGAATGTAACGCCCATCTATAAGAAGGGCAGAAGGGACAATCCAGGAAACTATAGACCTGTCAGTCTGACCTCGATACCAGGGAAGATTATGGAACAGGTCATCTTGAGCGCTGTCACCAGCCATGTAATGAGCAGCCAGGGGATCAGGCCTAGTCAGCATGGGTTTATGAAAGGCAAGTCCTGCCTGACGAACCTGATCTCCTTCTATGATAAGATGACCCGATTGTTGGATGGGGGGAAGACAGTGGATATAATATTTCTGGATCTTAGCAAAGCATTTGACACTGTCCCCCACCACATTCTGATGGAAAAACTGGCTGCTCATGGCCTGGACGAACGTACGATCTGCTGGATCCAGCACTGGCTGGAAGGACGATCCCAAAGGGTGGTGCTCAATGGAGTTAAATCCAGCTGGCGGCCGGTCACAAGTGGTGTTCCTCAGGGCTCAGTACTGGGGCCTTTCCTTTTTAATATTTTCATCAATGATATAGATAAGGACATAGAAAACACTATTAGTAAGTTCGCAGATGACACTAAGTTGGGTGGGAGTGTTGATCTGCTTGAGGACAGGGAAGCTCTACAGAGGGACTTGGATAGACTGGATAGATGGGCCAATGTTAATGGCATGGCCTTCAACGAGGCCAAGTGCCGGGTCCTGCACTTGGGCCACAACAACCCCATGCATCGCTACAGGCTTGGGGCAGTGTGGCTGGAGAGCTGCCTGGCAGAAAAGGACCTGGGGGTGCTGGTCGACAGGAGGCTGAACATGAGCCAGCAGTGTGCCCAGGTGGCCAAGAAGGCCAATGGCATCCTGGCTTGCATAAAGAATAGTGTGACCAGCAGAAGTAGGGAGGTGATTGTCCCCCTGTACTCAGCACTGGTGAGGCCACACCTTGAGTATTGTGTCCAGTTCTGGGCACCTCAGCACAAGAGAGATATCGAGGTGCTGGAGCGAGTACAGAGGAGGGCAACAAAGCTGGTGAGAGGACTGGAGAACAAGGCTTATGAGGATCGATTGAGGGAGTTGGGGTTGTTTAGTCTGAGGAAGAGGAGGCTGAGGGGAGACCTCATCACTCTCTACAACTGCTTGAAAGGGCACTGTAGAGAGGTTGGTGCTGGTCTCTTCTCACGGGCAATGAGCGACAGAACAAGAGGGAATGGCTGCAAGCTGCAGCAGGGTAGGTTTAGGCTAGACATTAGGAAAAAATTTTTCACGGAGAGAGTGGTCAGTCAGTGGAATCAGCTGCCCAGGGAGGTGGTGGAGTCACCATCCCTGACTGTGTTTAAGAGTAGATTAGATATGGTGTTGAGGGATCTAGTGTAGGGGAGAACTTGTAGAGTAGGGCTGATGGTTGGACTTGATGATCCCAGGGGTCTCTTCCAACCTAAATGATTCTATGATTCTATGATTCTATGAAAGCGGCTTGGAACCAGCCAAATCCTTGTGTTGCCAGTAACTAATAACATGAAGGTTGAGAGTTGTTGGCTTTAAAGTGTTGTCATGTGGGAAATCCATTAGGTGACACCATTAACTAGTACAGCAAAGAAGCAAAGAACATGCTCGTGCTTCCTTGTACCAGATCTACAACTTGAAGGTTTTGAAGGTATGCCATCCTTGAATCCTACATGAGAAATTCTATCTGCAAATTTAGATTTTTTCATACTATGTATGTACTATGTACGTACTATGTATTCATATTATTTCATAATCCAAAACACATGAAATGTTAACAAAAGTGCCTTTTTCCTTTCATAACTGAGATTTTATTAGCATTTCTGTCTGGCATAAACCGTGACAGACAAATAATTGCTTGTTGCCCCTCAGTTGATATAGATTTCTGCTGCAGATAGTAGATTGCTAATTCATTTGATGATACATAGATATGGTGCCAACATCTTCTAACCTTTACAAAGGTACTTTGAACACTGGCTCCAAAACATTTTGGATAGCAAACATCAGTCATCTGTCAACATTTCCATTGGACCACTATGCAACATTATCAAATGTTTAACTGGTAACACTTGGCACCAGAGCTTGAGAGACTGCTCGCAAATCTCCCACTGGGACCTGACAAACCACTAGTGGCCCACACACAACAGCTTGAGATTGCTTAATTTGGAATATGTTATTTGTAATAAGCGTTCCACTGGATTCTTCCTTTTGTCTTTCACTAATCCTACTGTCTATCACAGTGAATCAAAACCAAATGCTAAAGACAGGGGAAAGAACTCATAAAAAGAACAGAAGATGATACTGTGAAGACAGAAGGAGAAACTCCTGTTTCTGTACCCTACCAGATTGAGGAAGACCGCTTCCAAATCTGAGACTGCTCACGTAACACAACCACACCATCTCTGCCAAGGGTAAAGGAACTGGAAGTCCATCACAGCATAAAATTACCTTCAGAGGTTTGTGGTTTTATGAGTACCCTATGTACCACTTAATTTTTTTCTGAATTTCTACACAAGTTTTAATTTTTTTTTAAAGATTCAAGATTAAATGCAGGAAAGATATTTTGTAAACAGTTGTTGGCTATCAAGTTTTTCCACTGTATAGCAATATTTATTTATATAATATTTTCTGCTCAAATTACTTTGGTTATAATTTTCCCAGTATGAGACTAATATATACATGTGGTGAGACTTAGATCTTGGGATCTATAATAAACTGTATCTTTCTTGATTGCTTGTATTTCTTATATTTCATAAGAATAAATTACTAATTATTTCATAATTCTACCATTTTAAGTTATCTGTATTTCTTTCCCTCAATAGATTCATAGCACGAGATTTTTCGAGATTTTTAATGCCTTGGGCTAATCTGTGATTTTTTAAGGATATGATTTTCTAAAGGCATTAATCAGACATCTTCTTCCTTTTAAGCCTTGATCTTGAGAATAATGACAATATTACCTCTCTCAAAGTGCTGTAAATTAGTACAGTGAACATCAACAGCTATCTCACCAGCAATGTCTCCTACCACTTCTCCATTTCTCAATATGCATCTCTTGACATTTCTCCTCATGAGTCCCTTTTATGCATCTTCATATCTTTCCTTTTGTGTGTCCTAAGTGCACCTTCACATCTCTCCTGTTTTTCCTGCCCCAGCAGCTACTGATCTTTTTAGCATCTGTTTGATTGGAGGAGCCATGTTTTGGGGTACTGTGGGCTGTTTCCATCCTCTGTCAAGCCAGCTGGACCAGCTCAGGGCACCCTGCAGCTGCTTCCCCCAAAATGCTGCTTCTCATTTCCAGTGCAACTATTTAGTTAAGCCCAATTGTGCAAACATGTAAGCCCTGAATTCTTCAGTCCTTCAAAGTCATTATGTGACTTCTGTACATGATTGCAGGATCTTGACCTAAATTAAGTCTGCGTGAATACACTGCTCAACTTCCTTTCACCATCCCTGCAATAAAAAGACTTTTAAGAGAAATTAAATTGTCAGAGTTTAATAACTCAATTAATTCAATTAATTTTGGTACCTTGATTAAGAATTTAATAATTAATTCTTTTTGTTTAATTAAATTCTCTAAACTATGAATCACTCAACATAATGACTAGTATCTACCACTGGTCTACAATTCCTAGACGGTACCCAAATCACTTCTCTGGGCAGATGAAAAGACACAAATAACCCTTATACACTCTGAAAATTACCTTTATGAAAGAAATGCTTTTAAAGAATCTTCTACTCTGAAATCTTGTTTACTGAAATCCTCGCAAAATGTTCTAGAATCTTGTTCTTCATTGTTGCAATGCAATCCAGATTAAGAAAAAAAAAATGAAGGCACAATCAGTTTTAGAAGAACAGTGCTACACCTTACTTATATTCCACCATAATGAGCTGGTTTGCTCTCCAAAGCCAAAACCATAACAGCTAACAACTCCCTAAGAAACTGAAGCTCACAGAATTAGGAAAACCTTCAAGACAGTGTTTAACACAGTCCCCCACCTTCTCAGAGTTATCCTTTGATAACTTTCTTTCTTTGATGGATATTGAACCAAATATTCCCCATATCTTCCTCTCACACCTATTGTCTTCATAATTACATCTCATTTTCTACCTTTACCTTTGAGCTTTTGTCATAATACGTTCTTCCTGTGCTTCAGCTTTCATTGCTCATATGTTTCTTTCTCAAGCTTCAGGTTCAGAAAGATCTCACAGCTAGCCCAAATCTTCCTGTCTTTCCCATCTTTCTGGCTCATGTCATTTCAGACCACTTTCTTCAATTCCTTTTCAACTAGAAAGGAAAACTTCCCTCCCAAGTCTCTGAATTTATTGAAGACCAACTGCCAGAAACACATAGATCTAATTTTTCTATTCTTGCCATCCAAAAGTTGACCTTAAGTAACTGTTTCCCAAGTTATCTTTGTTGCTTTGTCAACAGTTCCTCCTCAACGCATGAGCACAGATGTAGAAGATTCTCTGGTGGTTGCTTTTTCCATAAAAAAAGTATCCTAAAAGTTTTCTCACACATATTCCAGTAATTTGCTGCACAATTCACCAAGTAGTTAGAAATCTCCATTGCCACCACACAAGTTGTGTTTCTGTCAGTTACTGTCACAATGTTTTATTCTCTTTCTTGCCCCTGCTTCAATGCTGTCTTTACATCTCAAACGTGGCCCTATAGCAGAAGGCTTAATGGGAACCTCATGGGGTCCCTGCCTGGGGGCTCCCTGATCTTCTGCTCCCCAATCCTTCAGACCTGCTCTGGGCAATTCCCAGGACTGGCATTAGCAGAAAGGGATAGAAAAGTCCTGGCAGCCTTCAATAGCATCTCACCCTCAGGTTCCAGGGAGGCAGCATGCTTGATACCAGATCAGGTCCAGGTAACAGGGAGACATTTCCATTGATCTCAGGAAAGAATCACCTGCAACTACTATTGACATCTTTTATTTCTTCCTACATACCTTGGTCCTGAGCCTCAGGCTGCAGAGCTTTTTCTTCTCTGCCAGTGTAATACATTGTCCCACAAGCCCTGCCTGCTCAGCTACACCATTTCTGGAACCGGCAGAATTTTTTGGTGATAAACTTCTTTATAGTCCCTATATGACATCTGTACAGCATTTATGGGACCAAAGCTGTACCTACAGGTGTGTAGAAATTAAAAGATCCCAAACCTACTTTATTTTACCCTTAATTCTCTACTGACTGTTTCCTTGGTTCATAATGTCTTCATTCAGATAATAAAGGGGGCAGGGAGGCAGAAGGAAGAAATCTGCTCCTAGAATGAAGCCTGAAAAGCCAATTTATGTGAAGAATTAAAAATGAAGTTTGGCAGGCCAATGGTACTACAAACCACTGTACACAAGATAGCTGAGAGATGAGACTAGAATGGTGATCATTAGTGTAATTATACACTGACTTTGTCCCAAAACATAGCAAGGGTTATGGCGTTGTCTTTTTGAGATTGTAGTCATAAAATTAAGTCAGCTGTGGGCAATATACTCAGCTCACTTCCATACGCACACTGCAAGCCTTGTTACCAGGGCCTCACAAAGCATCTCTTGAAAAAGGAATACAAGATGCTCTTTGTAAATAAAGTTCATGAGTCTGAGTAATGAAGTAATTTTCCAAAATCACAGTGAACTATATTCTTTTACATGAGCCCATGAGAAGCTGAGAGGTGGGCTTGAGGGAAAAGGATCTGAATGAAACATGTTAGAGAAGCCACTTAGCCCTATTAGCCCATGGCACAGCCAGGCTGTCTCCCTCCTCCTCCTCCTCCCTCCCACAGCCTCCCGTCCCCCATGCCAAAAGAAAAGGTTGATCTAAAGGTTTTTTTAATAAATTTGGCACCTTTCTGCCTTCCACTGAATAAACAGGAGTTGTTAAAAAAAAACTAGTCATGAGAATCAATGCTTCATGTGGAGCAGTCAGATGGAGGTGGGGGGGGGTAACGTGGGGGGCGGAAAGGGTGACCTCACTTTCTGAATGGCAAAGTTTGAGTGGGAGGGTCTCGACACGAAAGGTAAAAAAGGGAACGATGTGAACATGTGAAGGAAGCCAGAGCACCGAGCACAGCGTCAGTCTGTATCCTGACATGGGGAGATAAGGTGGCTGGGGAGCCAGCGGTGCTTTCCTGGAATACAATCTCTGTTTGACACTCTCTGCTTAAGCACTGCCCATCTGTATGTTATTGAGCTGGAGCCTCTGGGGGAAAAGAGGAGCCACAGGCACAGAGAGTGAACGAGGGAGGCAGCAAAAGCACTTTTCTTCCCTTCTTTTCCCTTTTTTTTTTTTCCTTTAAATCAGGATCTGGTTAGACTGCCTTGAAGTGCCACATCTGGAAACTGAATGCTGAAAGAAAGTTAAAATAACTGAGGCACCACTAAGCCAAGGGGGGCTGATTGCAGAAGAGGGTAAACAATCACTGAGACGCTAGAAGACCACTGCTGGATGTAAGAGGAGGAAATGGCTTTGATCTCCGCCTGGCCCCTCGTTTCTCCTGTATTATTCTTTTTGAGATGCTTCTCCTCCAGCACAGCCTCAAGTGAGGGAGGCGTTTTTCAGTTTGACTTTGAAGGTAGCTCAGCAGTCAGCGCGCAAGAAGCCACTGTTATCAGAGGGCAGCAGCAGGCAGTAGCTACTGGAAGTTGGGTGCCTTTTGCTGAGGTACAGTAACTCCCTTCTCTCTCTAGTGTCTACGCTTTTCTGCTTTCATCTGTCTGTGTTAAAGCTCCCATCTGGTTAACGTTAGCTTAATCATTCGATCCTTAAAGTGATACCAAAGGATTTTTTTGTGGGGGGTCTGAGGTCTCAGACATTGCATTTTGGGACTGGAGAGATACAGTTCAGACTTCAAAATGTACACATGCCCTGCCTGCTGTGAGCAGACAGCTGCTGTGCTTTGCAGTGAGGCTGGCGTAGCACGTCTCTGACTTGCCTGCCAACATAACTAAACAGGCCTGTCCAAACAGGACTATTTTACAAGGGTTAATTGTCACAACACTTTTCTGCTTGCCTTGTTCCTGTGACTGTAATTCCCTTAAACTTCCAGAAAGAGTATGTCTTTCGGGGGCAAACTGTACCGTGTAAATTTTGACATTTGCCTCTGAACACTACAATCTAAAGTTCCTTTTTGCGATGAGAGTGGGGATAATAAATCAAATGTGTGTAGGAAACAGCCTGTAGAGAAAACACCTGCAGAGATTTTAAGACTTCCAAAAAGTATGAGGTTGGAATTATTGAGAAATGAAATTAGAGAGCAATTTGATGGTAGAAAATTTCCTGCAGCCCCTGCGTTTTGGGATTGGTTGACACTCCTCATTCTAGCAAGGCTGCATCAGTAATGGACTATTCAAAAATATAGCTTAAGAAAACAATAAATTACTCCAGCATACACTGGGAGAGGGGGACAGTAATGTCTCATGCGTGGGAGACACAAAGTGGGAGGCAAATTGAGTTACATAAGGTCATGGGAAGGGAAAGAGTAGTTCTTCTAGCATGACATCCAAAACCGAGGTGAAATTAGCACAGCCATGTCACTGTGACAATATCAAGATCACAACCTCTGATATCACAAGGCTAATTTTCCCCCTACACTCCAATTGCCAGAACTAACAGCCACACACAAGCCCTTCAGCCAGCCAGGGTGGGTTACCACGGGGCTGGGCAGAGCTGCTCTCCCCCTGCAGTGGCTCCAAGCAGCTGGGCAGCCTTGGGAAATGCCTGCCCGCCCTGCGAGGGACTTGGCGCGAAACATGACCCGTGTGAGAAAATTGGAGGCTAAACCCTGCTCAGCTCGGCACAGGGGCTCTCAGGAACCGTCCCGGGCTTGGACGGGCTCCATGACGTGGGATGTCTTCTCCCCTGGCCTGGGATCAGCCCTGGGAAGCCTCATTGCCACCTGTTGCTTACAACATGGAAAGTCCCTCAATGAAATGCCTGATTTAGAAGTTGGATAAGTTTTGTAGCTGCTTTTCACGGAGTAATGTGCATAAGTGATTATTAGCCTTTCTCGATATGATTGTGTAACATGGTTTTCCCAAAGACACAGTTCACATTGTTTCACTTTTTAATGTATTAGATTTTACTTTGGGTGAGTGCTGTGAGATATATTGGACTCTGCAGAGGAATGACATTTTATTCTCCTTCACCTATTTCAATCCCCCCTAAAGTTTCATTTGTACAGTTCGATCTAATGACATTCACTAACTGCTGTTTGCTCCAGCAGCTTACTTCAGCCCCTGCAATGGCAGCATTTAGACTCTGGAGCCCATGTTATGAATGAACAATGCTGCCTGCTATTCCTACACCAAGGCCTTTGCTGTGGGATGTTATGGATTCGTGAGGAGAGAGTCAAGATTTCAAGCCCCTTTGCTAACTGCAGATTCACCTTACCTTACTATTTCATTTCAGGGTCCACCTCCATCGCAATTTCCAAGGAGGCCCAGTAGGATGCTCTTTTGGGATAGGGCTGATGGCTCTGTAACAGTGAGAACCTACTTACCCTTTGATTCATATATGTAGTTGGTAAATGGAGCTGGGGAACTGGCTCTAAGCCTGGAGTTTGATGTAGAGACCAGAGTGATGGTCTGGTAGTCTCTCAGCTGAGGAAGGAACGTGTCCTTTGGTCCCCGGAGAGCTTCTCCCTCCCAAAGCCCACCTCCCCTTCCCCAGCCCCAGGAACTGGGTTTATCCCAGGAGGTTTGAATTAGCCTCTTTCAAAGCCTGAGTTCTTAACCCACAGCTCACAGTGAACTACAGAGTAAACTCCCTTACACAGTGCGGTTTGATTCGGCTCCTTCGTCTAAATATTGACTCAGGCCTACAGCTCTCCCAAGCAGACAGAAGCTGTTAGTCACAATCAATAGTGCCAAATTATACAAAGAGGGCAGATTTACAAGGCAGAGTTACAGAGCCACCGGTGGGGCTTTGCAGTGGACTGTGGTGCAAGTCAACCACAATGTGAAATGTGCCACTGTAAAGCCGGAGAGACAGAAATCACGATGTTACCACACACGGTGCAGGTGCTGGTCAGCATTTGCCCCATGTATGACTCTTCTCTACACAACAGCTTCAGAAATCTGCAAGGTCTGAAACAGTGCTGGTAGGAGTTTCCCAGCTATACCTGGTAGAATGCCCTTAAACCTTGGTAAGCATTTGATACTATGAACTTACAGAAGATCAGGAGACCCCAATTTATTTAAATACATATTAGTGAATATTTGTCAGTTTTCCACTCCTCTTCCTTTTCGATGTTTTTGCAGCCTTAAACTCAGAGGAATTGGGAGAAATTATTTAAAAGTTCAGAATTAATGTTAATATGTTGCTTTTCTGTGTCTTGGATTTAATGAAAGCCTCTTGAGGGCAAAAAGAAGAGGACTAACTATATTTATGATGCTATGCTAATACACTGTACCCACTCACAGAGCAGATCATGGGTTTGAATTGGATCTCAGCAACATCTAGTAGCTTAGTGTCCTGGCTGTTTATAAGCAGGTGATCCAGTACACCTAAATTAGGCATGTGAACTGTGCCTAACCTTTTTCAAACCAAGTCAGGCACCATCTTCAAGTATAAACCTAGATACGCCATAGAGTAATGGAGACACTGGCTTTTCTAAACCTCTAATTCCTAGCTGTCTTTCCTGGAGACCCTCAAATGAGCTTCTTCTTCTGTAAGGACTGTCAGGTACTCACTTCAGGAGAGCTTTAGTAATCAGCTAAAGGCTGCGGCACAAAATGTAGATGTTTAAACTAACTGGACTGTGTTCCACCCAACTAAATGTCATGTTATCTGTATAACGAGCACTGGTAGTGACCATCATGGAATAATATATCCAGCTCTTTGCCTTAGTTTAAAGAACACTTATAAATTGACAAAAATTATTCAGAAAAGTAACAAGAGAAGTTTTACAGTGTTAGGAATCAGAAGACAGCTGAGAGGCTCTACAATCCAATCTGGTCAGCTCAGAGGGAGATTAAGAAAAAAACTTTGAATTTATTGTGTAAACATATACACAAGAAAAAAAAATATGCTTGCTAGTCTAACAAATGAAGGTCTCATCATATGAAACAGCTGGAGACTGAAGGCCACCTAGTTCAAACTAGAAGTTAGTTACAAATTTTAATTTCAAAGGTAATTAAGCACTGGAGACTTTACCTGGTTGTGTTGTATTGTCTAACAAGAGGCAGATCAATATGAAAAACAATACGAAAAACACTCTCAAGTACTCAGTCGCTTGTCTGTGCTATTTAGAATAATTAAGTTCCTTGGCTCACAAAGACAATAAGGGGACATGAGGGAGATGTTACAGTGCCAAATCCTGATGTTTATGGGGAGACAGTGAGAAAAACAAAGAGAGTGAGCACAAAGTACTGGATCCAGCTCATCAGTATAACCCAACAGCAGTTGGCGGCATTAAGTCAGAGATTGATTTTTCCAAATAAGGATTAGATTAAAATATTTTACAAGGAATATTCATCAGAGATAGAAGCAGAGGATTTAAACTGACAGACGTATCAAATGAAAGCAAACAAATGAGTGGCAGACACCAGAAATCCTTCTTTTGGGGATCTACTCATTAGCTTGGACACAGCAGAAGGAAAGGGAGTGGTGGTGAGACACTTCCAGTTTTGGTGAGGCACAGAGTTAAACCTGACAACTAGAAGTAACTTCTGAGAGAAGTTATATCCCACTGTCGAACACATGCCTTTAAAATAAGAGGCAGGTCATATATTACCATTTGGGTTTGCAGCCTGCCAGTGTCGACATTTGTGTTTGTAAATTCCACTGACACAGTGGCTTTAATTATATAGTTGTAGTCTTTGATCCCCAGAAAGACATTCCTTACAGAGTCTAAGGTGAGAATAAACAATGGTTCAAGACTTCAAATACTAGTGAGTATGGCAAATGATGTCCTCTGATTCACATTGTGCAGTCACTCCCTTTAATACAAAATTGATGTAAGGGGATATGCAGAAAATTACTCATTTCATTCTGGTGTAAATGACTACATGAGGTCAAGAAGGCCCAGTATAAGCCCAGTACAGGAGGCAAGTATGGGAAGGATTAGTGGAATAAAGGGAAGACGGAAGATGTACTATGGAGACACTAGCCAGGCAAGAAAATGTAATTTTAAATGTCCTCTGTAGAAAGAAGTGAAGCAAATAGTGGGAAAGGAAGCAAACTCAAGCAGGAAGAAGAAAAATGAGAAGAAAAAATTAGAGCAAGAATGAGATAATGAAGAGCCCTAAGAGCAAAGAAAAAAAAAACAAAATAGTTGGAACAGGGCAAGAAGCCAATTCCCAGAGTGAAGGAAGGCATGATATTGTTGGACAGATGGAAGAGGAAAACTGTTTCCAGCATCAGTGTTTTTGGCTCAGAGGAAAGTCAGAGAGACCAAAGAAATCCTTTAAAAGAAACAATTATCATAGTCAAGGCAAAATTAGCCATTTACTTTAAGATAAATTAAGAGGCAGAAGAAATCTATTGGATCTTGCATGATAAAATGACATGTTTGATAATCATTTTTTCCCACCTGACTTCTACCAGCAGCTGCTGATCCAAATTTTCAAAAGCAAGAAAGAGCATTTGAGGTGTTTTCATTATAAGCAATAATTAGCATGGGACCTGTGACAAACTCACCTTTCTAAAATGGTCACATTAAATAAATAAAAATAGAGCAATCATAAGTCTCAGCCACTTGTTAACAAAGACTCTAAACATCACCAAGTTGCCTTCAGCCCTTCACCCATACAGGTTGGAACAGAAATTCTCGTAGACCGTTTAGAGAAACCACAATTTGATCCTTTGGCACTAATCTGTTCAAAACAAACTAGCACTAAAAGAAGAAGCAGAAGACCTAATCCTGAGGTGTGAGCCAAAAAAGGGTTTTAGCTCGACAGAAAGTTTTATATTCTTTAAAGCTAATGAGAACTTCATCTACCTTTAAAAAAGCAGATCTTTAAATGAATTCATTTCAGACCCTTGAGGTTATGTTAGGTTAACTCCCATAATGGGCAATTTGGATTTCTAGTTGCTGTTTTTTTGTTACAACAAGGTTATGTTCTGAGAAACATCTATTAGCAGGGAGGAAGTTTTACTGCAGATGTTTGTGATTCCAGCTTAAGTTTCTCATCAAAGCCTTAATGAAAATCAGCTGCTTGGAGTCAAGCCACCAGACCCCAAACTTTTTAAATCATAGGAAGCTGAAGCAAATGGAAGTATAGGACATGGCAGATGGACAGTGGGAAATGTTCTCCATTTCAAGAAGGTGCATTAAACACCCGCCATAACAACGCAATTTAAAATCTACTGCAGTTGAGTTCCCACAAAGTTTTGGGCAAGTACCAGCAAAGTGCCCCAAAGCTTATTCAGGGCTGTGAAAACCAATGAAAGGCATTTCATGCCCACTCTTATTCATGACATGGGAAGCAAGGAAGGAATTACAAATCTGTTTTTTCCAGGGGGCATGAGAAGCAGTAAAAGAATTGGTTTCTGAAGGAGAATGTGTCCTGATTTAAACTGATAACAATTAGAGGTCCTTGTGCTCAAGAGGTCTGTAAAATAGGTCTAGTTTCTGAGTAATACATAACGTGCCACTGATAATTTACTATTTGCTTCTGGACTCAGGTTTCAAACACCAGACACTCTTGGTTTTTATATTTTAATTGGTCTTCTTGAACATTTGGATCTGATCCCAGTTCATTTTGAGACACTACCATGAGCTGGCGATGTTTGGGTTATGCATCTTAATGCAAGATTCAACAATTGCTGAATGGTACTGTACACAAAGCAGCTAGAACTCCACCGTTTTTGAAATCTAATTCTTTGTCATTAAATGATCTCAAAGGCTTTTTCCTAACTATCTGCCAGGTTAAATGCAGTGTGCATTTGGCAATGCAGATAGAAATAGACTAAAATGCAGTAAATATGATCTGGCTTTGTTATTGCTCTTTAACTGTATTGTACAATTCTTTAAATGGTTATTTTCTTAAAATAAATACTTCAAATATACTAGAAGTCCTTTTTTTTTTTTCTAAATTTTAAGACAAACCAGCAAGAAATGGTGCTAAAACCCCAGCATTCAAGAGCTAGTATGATATCTAATATGACCCAAAGAATAATAGAGGATGGTGGAAAATATTTTAGAAATTACTATACCAAATTTAAAAGACTGTAAGAAGTAGTAAAAGCTATTTTTTTAAGTCATGACATATGGAAGCCAGGGAGCATGGGAAGAACTGGCATACTTGAATGTTAATTTGAAACATAATTTAATAATTACTGAATAAAAAGACTCTACCTGGATGAACAACATCCAATATGATCCATAAATGTAGCCATTTTAGCTGAAACTGTAAGGCTCTGAATCATTGTTTGACTCTGTTTCCCCAAAAATGAATAAAAATGAGCTCGTTCAATTTTTCATCACTGGCATCAGGTGGAAGAAAAAGCACATGGAACCAGCAACTAAACCAGATCATTTCTGGGCTGCATTTTACCCTGATATCACCCCAGATTGCATCCTGTTGCTGTTGTATCAAAGATCTATTGAGCAGCAAGAAAAGAGCTAACTTCTTCTCTGCCAAGGCTAATGCAAGGCCAATATATCCTAGGGTTTCCCACTGTGGTTTTCCACTTCTGAGTCTGGATGATGGCCCAAGGAGAGCTACAGAGAGCTTGCTGCTCCTGATTCCCTTATGCTGTGTTCCCACGCTCCTGGCTCCAGGGACTCTTCCTCAAAAGCACTCTGTTGAAGCAAGCATATCTCCAGAGAATATCTGCTCCAGTACCAAAAAAAATGGAAAAAAAAGAAAAAAAAAAAATAGCTGGCATGGCAAAGCAGAGCCCTTCCTACCCCACCAATAAAAATCCTACAAACAAAGATGCCCCAGAAAAGTTACCACAGCCTGGCCCCTTGAGGGTTGGCAAGGTCTCCAGAGCACCAGTACCTGGCATTGATCCGTTCAATGGAGGAAGTGGGCAGATTTTCTAGGTCTAAACATAGTTTAAGGTCAGAGAGCATTTGCTCAGCTGTTTGCAGGTTTGTAGTTTTCTGTGGCTCCCTACTTCCCATCAATGGGGAGGATTGCCTGCAGAGGCTCTACATCGTCACTAAAACACCAGCTTATTTTTAAGTCAGCAGGAAGCAGAGGTTTGAGCAAGGGATTTTTGTGAGGCGTGAGGAAAGAGATTGGATTTTTATTTTCCCTTTTTATGCATCGAGTCCTTGCCCTCTTTGAGCCAACAAGAAACTAACTTCTTCATTATCAGACCATGCCTGTGATGAAACAAGCCGTGGACCAAGAGCAGTGAGAGATCAGGGCAGGTTATCCCTTTTCCTGAACCCTGAGCTTTCTTCTCTCCTTTCAGAGCACAGCACTGGCACTATCAAAGGGGCAACCATGCAGGGAGAACAGCCCAGAAACATGGCAGTTTCCCATAAGCCATACCCAACCACTGCCTGTTTTGTCCACAGTTGGATGACCCCTGGGACGGAGTCATAAATGAAAGCCATTTCTCTTGATCTTCACAGTTTTTCACCCTGCAATCTGTGTTTCATACTAACAGGCTCTTAAATTGATGCCTTGGCTATTGATCAAGTAGATCAGTATATGTCCCCACTGAAATTCCAACATTCCAAAGTTCACTGCAAAATCAAACAAGTAAATGCTAGAAATCGGGGAAGGAGGGGATGTTGCTGCAAAAGGGAAATCAAAGGGAGCTTCAGATCTACCCTATAAGTTTTAACAGTGTCCCACAAGTACAGTTGCACTTGCTATAAAGGCCACTTTTATTTTTTATCCCTTGAAATTTTTTCTCTATCTGGAAATCTCTCTGGGAGTGCAGTAGTTTATCAACTGATTATGTCTCGCTTATCTGGGGGACTCAAGAGGAGAAAGTGTGACTCAGAACCCACACCTCATGTTTATATCTTGTGGAGACTGGGTGGAGGGTGGTTAATGAGGAAACAACACAAAATTATTTATCCATTTTCCTGTACATTGTTCTCCTCGTATAAATTTGACATCAAATCAAATAGCTACCTTTCCAACTACAGCTTTTCTATTTCCCACAGCGAGTATCTATAAGATAAGTTTTTTACTTAGTGGCTGCAGTAAAAAGTGCATTAGAGCAGAGGCTGGTATTAATCTCTAATCCTTAGCCAGCATGCAGAGAGCTAAAACATTTTAGCCCTCCCCCTTTTCAGAGAGGAATGCCTTTTAAGCAGAGGCTTTGTCTTTCCCACTGTATATGGAAAAAATGACTATGCGCTTCTATGGAGAATGCCTAGCTGGGAAATGTTTATGTTGGATCCAACCCCATCTCTGTTGCTGAATGGCATTTTGTTTTCCACTTGGACTGGGGAAGGGGTAACAGTCTGGAAACGTTTTCAACACAGGAAATTTTCTTAAAATTAAATACAATTACTTAGTCAAGGTAATAGATCCTGTTGCTGCTCTGCATAAAGCCATCTGGCTTTCAGCTATTGCTTTTCTTTGTGGGAGTCACCATTACTCTGCCATTGCTACAACGGAGGTGTGCACTAGTCCCTTCTAGGAACAAGAATACAGTGACAGTGGACTGAGGAAGGGGAGTTCCTTGTAATTTTCACTTGTTGCCCGTGCCCTGCTTTGCTTATTGGCTTGGAGATTACCCACGTGCAATTAGCCATATTCACTCTCCTTCCGACTCCTCACTGTCCTATACAACAGGGAGAAATAGAGGTAACTTTTGTTCTGCATCTCCCCCACCTGCAGGATTTTACCTAGAATTGGAGCAACTCTTTTCAGTCTTTTTAGTTTTAGTTTTAGCAATCTCTGAGCTCATTGTCTAAAACTTCAGGAAGACAGTTAACATCAGCATCATAATCTGTTCTTTATTATCATCAAAAATGATTTGGTAGCTCCTTGGGTGATACATAAGTATTCCCAATTGTCATGGATAATTCAGCAGTGGTATTTTCAAATTAGGCTGCTCTTAAGTTAAGATGTTGTCCTATCTCCCTCAAGATCACATCTTTTTCAGTCAATTCTGAGGACAGCTCAACCCTTTTGTATATATAAATGATAGAGATCTTATAGTGTTAATCTGTTGCTTAACACAGTGACAGTTGGACAACCAGACTAAATTTAATCATCAGATATATTCTTTAGCAGATGCAGACTGGATGGACATGGTGAACAAGGCTCCAGGTCAGGCATAGCCTGTGCTCTAATGTGGAAGCATCACTGGGGGTGATAATACTGAGATCCATACACAGAGGATGACAGAAAGGACACTAGTAAGAGAAAACAAGGCTTAATTTGTTTCAATACTCATTGTCCATTTACTGAAAAAGATTACAGATTCAAAACCAGTGTCACTGATTTGTTTCACTGTAACTTGATTCAAATTACTGAGCTTCACAAAAACACACCACTGCAGCTTTAATAATAATTTCATGTTACTTACCTAGATAGCCCCATTATTATATTAATTTGCCCAGATCTATGGGAAATGCACCCAGTGAGGTTTTAATTGCCATTCAACCTATCTCATCTTAGGATTTAATTTAAAAAATAAGAACATGCAACAATATTGGGGGTTTTCACTGAGTAAATACTTCAGCAAGAAAGAGTTTGCTTTTACATTTGCAAGTTAAATAACAAAACAGAAAGCTTGTTACTGTATAATTCTCATAATAGTTTCACTTCGTAATCTCATTAAATGCAATTAGAATCGAGATACCTGTCAAGATAAGTGGATAAAAAAAGATTACCCATAGCATTATGCCCAAAACTCTTCACCAACTTCTGGTTAATTCCTAATTTTCAACATCAGTGGAGCACTGGGAGTAATAAATATTCCACAGTTAACAATGGCAGAAATTTAAGGGAACAATACAGGAATGCAATGTACCACACCATGGTACTTTATTATAAAGCCATTATGAATATTGATTTGGGAACTAATCTAAAAAATGTCTTCCTCCCAGGAATGTTTACAATTTAAAAAACAAATTTGAAATTGTAAATGGCTAATTTGCAGGAGGTTTCTGCCCTTGAAATGGTAAATACTACAGAGTAGCTTTTTGCATGCAGACAGTTCTCTAACAGCTGTAGTGTCCTATTAAATGGGGTAATTAATTGTCTAGCTATGATGTCACACACTGAATTAATTTCTCTAGTAATAATAGTTAGAATGTGACCTTTCTAGTTCTGAAGAATTTGATACTGTAGACCAGAGTTAATGAAGGCTTATAGAAATTATAAATAGAGCTTGGAGGCCTAAGGGGAAGCTGGTGAGCAAGGTTGTTTGTTTTTCATTCCCTAGGCTTGTGAGGTTTCAAAGGTCAGATAAACTTAGCAAAAATCAATGGAGAAGAAATAAAATTGTAGAACAGATGTCTGCTTGGTCTGTATATTGTAGAGCACATCATGATGTAGAACAGGACTTCTGTCCATCTCTCTTTACAATAACTTTGATGGTAGAGCATGTCTGGCCAACAGGTCAGTTACTAACTTCTGAGAGCATCATTCTCCAAAAACAAAGATCCCTCAGAAATATCACTTTATAGGGATTTATAGCTTCAACCACAAAGACAGTCTTGAATTTGCTATTACTCAAGGCCTGGTAATTTGCAATCATTCCTTCCACAGGCAAGACCTCGTCTTGGAAGACACATGTAGCAAATGAAGTTAAATTAACAGGGCAGGTTAAAAGGGGAAGTTATCAGCAGAACCAATGTTATTTGTACCTTCAGTAAAAGCTCCAGCTCTTCATTTGTTTTTTCAAGACAAGGAAAATTTTTTAAACATTGTAGCTAACAAAACTAACTTCTATATCAAATAATTTTGCCATATTCATATTTCCTTATGAATTTCCATATGAATTGAAGAAAGCAGGCTTTCCTTAATAGTTTAAAAGCTGTCCTACAAATTTAGTTTCAACTTTTCATGTGAATTTTTAACACTGAAATCTAATGCTTTTGTTTTTTCTCCCTACCCTCCTTGACTAATCCTCTTCATATATCTGGTATGCTTTGGCAGTTAATCCTTGCAGGTCACTCATAAAAGTTGCCCTCAAATATCAGAGTATGGTATATTCCTTAGAGAGGATGGAGAAAAAACAATGGGAGAGACGGCACAATGCCAAGCAGTGCTGTGTAAATATGCAAATGGCTTTAAAATATGGCTGTTTAGCTGGAAGCCAAAAAAGTTTTTTCAGCACTGGATTACAAAGACTGCAGGCATTTGAAACAAGCAAACGATGACTACCAGAAATGTCTGTCCATGTGGGGATATTCCTAGTGGTTCCGACTAGTTCTCTTAAAAGACATGAAGTTTTAAATTATGTTACTGTTGTGGGTTACATTAGGTACATCTGGAACACTGTAATTGGGGATTACATTGGGTACACTGCTGTGGACTACATGGAGTACATCTGGACACCATTCCAGGCAACCAGCTCTAGGTAGCCATGTGTGAGCAAGGGCGTTGGACCAGAGGGCGTTGACCTCCAGAGGTCCCTTCCAACCTCAACAATTCTGTGATTCTATGATTCTGATTCTGTGTGACTATAGTCATTATTCCACTTACAGACGGAGAAACTGAGTGAAAAAGTAAGGTTCATGGTGACACCAGAGATGAGCAGAAGAATGTGTTTTCCTGAATCTCAGTATCCTTAGGAGTGTAGTTAGGGAGAGAGAAGATCAGGCCCAGAAACAAGATGATAAGTTTATCTTCTGTTCAGGGAGAAGGAATATTTTTCAACACATTAATTTCAAACAACTCAATGAAACTGTTATTGTGAAGATTTTAGTAGATTAGAGGTAAAGGGTATGCCATGAAGTGGGTGAGTGACTAGAACCGGTTGCAGAGAAAGGCAAAGTGGTGAAGAGGAGTGGGAGGACAAATGGAAAGGACAGGGAGGACACAAGCATGAGTAGAGAACAAGGTGGCAGTAGCAAGGCTGTGGGAACCAGTCAGGGAGATCCACAGCCCGCAAGCAAATTCAGATGATCCGTTAATAGAAACAGCCCAAGAGAAGTATAGAGGCCTCCCCTAAGAAGGGCCAATGAACAACCATCTCATCTGGTTGGCATTTACTGTAAGACTGTTTAAATGACATTCAAGCCTTGTTGCCAACAAGAGAGACATATAATATAGAAGACTAAAAGGTAATCTATAAATAAAAGCTAGAGTGTATGTGTGCTATAAATATAAACTGAGGAAACATGGATTTAATCAATGCTTCATTATATATAAACAGACCTATTGGAGCAGCAAACCCTTTATTGCTATGAGTACTCACTACGCTTTTGAGGAAACTGTGACTACACCAATCTCTACCCAAAAAATTATTCTTTCTCCTTCAGTAAATTCAAATTTTGGGGACATGAGAGCTAAAAGAAATGGATAAAAAATTATTTGCAACTATATAGTTATGATTATAAAAAAGGGGGCAGAGATTTGAATGATTCTCAGAACAATACCAGAGCTATCATCAAATATTTGTTCATGAAGACCACAAGGACACCTTCTAGAAATATTTTTCTCTCTTCTGCCTCAAAAATTCAGAACAAAACAAAGCAGAGAATTTGATTAGACAAATTTTACCCCAAGTAATACATTTCACATAGGATCCGTCAGATCATCAGATCCTTTGACCACACGGCAGACCATAGTTAAATCAAATGTAGTTGTAGAGATGGATCCTTTTGACATGATGGAGGAGTAAAAAACCCAAAGTGTTTCAATACAGCCACCCATTATCTCAACCATTTCAGCTGTCAAGAGACAGAGATCACCCTCTCAAACTTCTCCCATAGTAGATATTACAGGAAATAATGCAAAGAATTGCTCTGCACTTCTTCATTACACATTGTTGGTGTTCCTGTGAACAATCATGTGGGGAACAGATGAGAAAAAAAGCTGTGAGGAAGAGGAGCAATGCCAATTAATATGCAAAGCAGCAAATAACATTTAAAGCACTGTTTTAATGCAGTTATCACTGACTGTCCTACACTTTTGGAAAACATGAATCGGGAATCTGATCATACAGCGATGTTTGGCAGCATCTGATGCTGGGTTCAGTCATTTGTTATTTCCTAGTTATCAAGTGTAGCAAGACAATCTTTCATGGTTAGCTAAGTCAAACAGGAAAGGCAGATTCCCTGCTGATGCACACTTCTCAGCTGTCTATCTCAGGTGAGCTACTGTACCTGTAAAATATGTAGTTTCCTGGGGACAGACAAAACCATCATAGTTCTAACCTTTATCAGCCAAATTCATCACAAGATTTACTTCTCAGCTGCAGTCTATATTTGGTACAAAAGTGTTTCCAGCAAGAGCTGGTGAACCAGTGAGTTGCTCAGCCAGAAAAGTGGAAAAATCTGTGTGTGAAGTGTACCAGAGCATCACACATTGCCTGGATAGGCAGAGCATTGGCTGGATAAGATGTGAGACGGGGATAAAAGCTTTTGGCGGTTCATGTCCTACCAGAAATAGGGCTCCATGTACATAATTTACAGACATTTCCACATAGACCATACAAACTGGAGAATTAATTAATAAGCACCCTACTAATCTAGTAAACTCAGTCCCTGATGAGGATTTTGCAGCAGTGCAGCTGCCTATACATTCAGAAAAGAGGGAATCAGATGCAGGCATTTCTTTCTGCTGACTCCACACAGCCACTGTTCACCTGGTTTTCTAGTGAATGTGCAAGTCCATCCAGTTCTCTGGCACCAAGGCAGGAACCAGCATGGCTGAGTCAACACCAGGATCCTGCAGAGCAAATGTAGCATTATCCCTTCCCCCCACTTAACCCTCATCAATCCCCATGTACACACGCAGTTTTCAGACCCTCTGCCGTCACCAGATACTCCTAAATACCACACATGTATGGTAGCCTCTAGTAGTGAGGCACCATTTCATTGGGCAGTAAAAGAAATAAGCCCAGGGCTCCTGAGCACATTGCTCACCAGTAGCATATGCCAGCACTGAGCTGCAGTTGCACACAGTGTGTACGGCATATCTATCTGCTGGGGTTTGTGTTTTGGCAACAAATGGAGAAGGGCTTCTCCTGCAGGTCGCCAAAGGCCAGAAGGTGGGGCACAGTGTTATGGCAGCTCTTTCTGTTTGCACAAAGGTTCCCAGCAGACTGAGGAAGAACTAAATCTTTGTGTCTATGCTTATGAATAAGACATTTTTGACCTAAGGAATTTGAAACATCTACTATTGTGCTCCCAGGGAGCAAGAAATGGCCAAATGTCCATCAGTCTACAACTGGCAGTCTGGATTTTAAAAGTCCATGCTTAAAGGTACTGGAAGTCAATTATGTCCTGATCTGAAAAGCAGATGTAAAAGTCATGTTGGTGCCCTCAGTACTTTTGTTGCTGAATGGAACACCAGAAGCAGACCCATATATCTACCCAAAATAAAGAAGATTGTAATGTAGTTAATGCTTTCCAGGCATGATAAGCTATACAATTTGTGCCTACTCAGGGTGGTTTTAAGCTAGGATGTCTGTGGAGTCAAACACTTTGCTTCTTTACATTCCAGTTTGGCAAAGCACTGCTTTTAGCGCAGCAAAAAGTGTGCGTTTTGGAGGGAACCAGAAGGTGTCCTTAGAACGAGGTCATGCTCCTTTCTGTGCCAGAGTGTAGCTGCCTGGTTATTCAGGGAGTTTTACCCAAGTCACCAGCTCTGGAGATTGTCAGTCACTCAGAGTGTCAGAGCTCTTTTTCCTAGCTGTATTGACAGAGCTTCTTTGCAACCTGAGCCAGGAATAAACATGACAGCACTAATGTGATGGCAGGGATCAGTTTTGCACTTTGTAAAATGGGATAATCTTGTATCTCACAGGCATATGTTAGAAGTAAACTCACTGTTTCCAGTTAGCACCAAGTACTTCAGACAAAAATACAAAGTCTCATTAATAATTTCTTGCAGATTTCTTTCCTAAATAAGTTATATGCTGTCCAAAGCCATCAAGTTGAATTTCAACTGAGCTACTAGCAGCAATAAAATTAATTTCCAGATAACAAATGTCCAGTGACATTTTAAACCTCTTCCTAAGAATTATAGTTTCACCAAAGGGGCTAATGTATAGCTATGCTTTGTGCCCCCCAAATAAAACAAAACAAAAAAAAAATCTCAGAGATTGCCTGAAAAGATTTTTGAATGCACAAGTATTCAGCGAGGAAGGTGGCACCAGTGCAAGGTAATATAAGGCAGCTACTTTGGAGAGCTAGCTGTAAATACCAAAGGAGACACTATCTAGACAACAGGAAAGAACCCATGGGTATGCTCTGAACTGGTCAGAATCAGCTTAAACCTAAAAGTAGAAACAGGATTGCTTGGGCCTATCAGACACCAAGGTTTCCTTTACATCCCTCTCCTTTCTCTACCTGAAGATACTGACTGGTGGAACATTCAGGAGCCTTTGCACTTCTCCAATGGCACAGGGTGTCTAGAAGTTTGGCCAAATCTGTGGCATAGCAGCCATAACCTGGACTTTTACACAGCACAGCACACCTGACATAAGCAATAGGCTTCATCTACCCAGACTTTGTATGCAAAGTAGAGATGCCTACCTGTTCGGTAGCCCTCCAAGCCCCACTTCACAGTCAGTAGAGAGCAACAGGCACAGCTGAAATACTTCAGACACATTTTAGTACAGAAGGAATTATGTCATACGAAGGGTGTCTAGCTGGCGTCTTCCCATGTGGATGTCTCCATCTTGATGACTCCCAGCCTGCTGTGGTTTGGGCTTTCTACACACACAGTCCCACCACCCAGCTGTGGAGGCTGCTGGCCAGGATGGCCCCACACTATCATGGCCCCAGCTGTGTTAGTACAGCACTGCACCGCACCTGGGGTACACAGGTCCTCTGGGGTCCAGCCTGGGACTGTCTTCATAGCTGACATAGACATGTCAGGTGGGGCCTGCATAATGCTAAAAATTTGGCGTGTTTTCTGTGAGCACTTGGCTGGGGATTGAGTATTTCTTCACGTATTGAACGTGAAGACCCAGTGGTAGGTAAAAAAGACAAGGAATCTCTTCAGAAAAGATTCCTACCTATTTTTAGGAAATCAGAGAAATTGGAATAGCACAAAAGTAGGGGACTGCTTTCTTAGAGTTGTTTCTCTGATGTTCTTATTTCTAATAAATAATTACATAAATGAAAGTACTGGATATATTCATGCAGGAAAACATCTTTATTTTAAGGAAGGGCAGTAGCTATTTATCTCAAGATGGCCTAAGCAAACAATCTTCAAAAAGGCCTCTGAACTGTGGCTGCCAATTCCAAATACTTCTCGTAAAAAAATAAACAAAAGCAAGCATGTTTGGGTTCAGTTTGGAAACATCCCCAAGGAGCAAAGGGCTGTTGTTTCCATGGCAATACCATTCACTTCCAGCAGACTGGTCTCTCTTTAAGATACAGGTATTTTGAAATGAGTTGAGGATGTTTAGAGTATTCATTCATCCCTGTATAATAAAAGATGGTCAGTTTCAGTAATATAGCATTGAGTCCTCAATTTCTGTTTGGCTAAACCATTCCAGAAAAACATTAAACCTTGACAGAAAACTGTCAAGATAGGAAGAATTCATTTTTCCACTCAATTTATCTGATTGTTTTCATCAATGCATTTAAAACTTTGGCTTTACTTACTCATGTGCCCTACTTTGTTGGGCTGATATGATGCCTGTTATCTCAGACAGAGGAGCAACATTTTTCTCTTTTCTTTTCCCTGGGCTCTGAGACAATGATTGATAATGTTCAAGTAGAGTATGTTCTCTTCTTCTTTCCTTTTCTTTCACTCCATAAGAGACAGTAAGGACTTTTGAGGGTCTCACAGTTCAGAAACTGTTGATCATTTGATGACAAGTGATAAATATTATGCAAATAATTCACAATATGTGTCAGATTTCTCCACAGATGTTTCATTGAAAGAAAACCTATCACACCAGACTTCACAGTTCTCAGATCAAGACTCTCTTAAATATACCTCTTCTGACAATATTTTTATCACTTTACAGAACAGGTCAGACTGCAGAAAAAGAGATATTTGAATGCCCAAAAATCTTTGCAAAATGAAATTATATGTCCAATGAACATGCTACACCATCAAGATAAAGCAAGTGAACAAGCTGTGGTATGTCAGCTTAGCCAGAGAGAACGATCTGTGCATGTTCTTGACCATCACTAGATGACAGGTAATGAGAATTAATTTAATTCTCTTTCACTGAAGGCTAAAAGAGCACGATCAGGAATAATTATGACTTGGGTAGCGTACCCAAGTAGCATAAAATTATGCTACAGTAAGTTGTTTAGCCTCTTGACATATGATGAAGTTACGTGTGAGGAGTGCCAGAATCAGTCACCCTTCTATGCAAAATACAGCTATTTATGACACAGGGTATAACTTCTTTGTATGTTTGCAGGTAGATTTGGAATATTAGGTTAATTTTTATTTCATTGCAAGCATAGAAGTTTATAGGATTCAACTGTGCCCAGGCTGTGCTCACTTTTACTATCCTGGACAGACCTTTGAAGTGAGAATCTGCTAAGTAATACCTTAATGTTTGATCTTTGCCCTCATCTCTGAACATCTGTGCAGAACACTGAGGATCCTTCTCAGGCCTCGAAGGAATCATGCCTTTTGAATTCATCTCTAGCAGCAAAGAGCGTAAGACTGCTGGCCAGCTACAGCCAAGTCTCAGCTGTCACTAAACTTAGCAGAGACTTGACTTCTGATGTACCACGACTGCTACTTTGAGTGCTTTCCTTCAGCTTCGGCTCCCCAAGTGCACCAGCAGTCTTGTCTTTTACAGTGGCACTGGAGGCAGGCACCATCTTGTTCTTCTGGGTTTGTTTTGGATCAGATGTAATGAGATTCCTGGCCCAAGACTGGCAGACATGAGTATAATGAACAGAACAAATGCTGAAATGTCTTAATGTAGTACATTTAACCCTGAATCACATCCTTTCTTGTACCCCAGTACTCAAGAGAGAACTCTGGAAATTACAAACACTGGTGAGGATCCAAGGGAGCCTTTTATTGTGGGAGAAAGAGACCCTTTGTGCTTTTTTATATTCACACCAATGAAACTGGTGAAACTGCTTGAACGTAACATGGGAGTAACCTCTGTGTGCTGGTTGTCGTCCATCTTCAGTCCCATCTTCCACCCATACCAGCTTAAAGGCCTGAAGAAACAGAATGACTACAGGCTCCACAGTGTATTCAGCACTGCAGCTGGTTCTTGTTTTTAAGAAATGTAATAATTAAATCCAGATGCAAGGAGGAGGGGATAAATGCACCATGGGTGTAAGAGATTTTCAAGAGCTCAGCAAGATCCACATTAGATTGGACTTTTCAGCTTGAGCTGGAGCAAACATTGTCCCTCAGGCAAACAAAAATCTAATAATTGTGAAGACATAATTGCTAATGCAGACCTAGCATTTTGGCCTACTAATTGTCTTCACCATTCAGAAACACAGTGGACGGAAATGTTCCTCACTCAATTGCCCACATAACGATTTTTCAGGGAGACTAGTTCCATTTTGGTCCAGACCTGTTTGTGCTTTGTGTGCATAATTTTGTGCTCCCAGAACATTTGGCCATTTGAATCCCTCAATTAGCTCAACACTCTTGACACTTTTTTTTTTTAATATGTTGCTGGCTCATGCCTTGGAACAACTAACCAATCACTCTATTATCACTAGTAGGGCAAGGAGCAACAAAAATATATCAGAATAATTGAGAATGCCTGAGAATACTTCTGAACCCAAAGAAAACAATCTGGATCCCATTTTCACCTCATTTCCACTTCTCTCATAGCATTGATTGTCAATTCCCTCATTTCCGGTTTGATTTGATGCAACCCATGGTTTAAAATACTGCATTAAAATAGTGAGCATAAGCACCTTCCAAATTTTTGTGATGAACGAAATAACATGGGGAAAATGTTGCCAAAAAATACTTAGGTGACTTATGAGCCTGCAACTCACTTTCAAGAGGGGCTCTGACAGTGAGAATAGCAGAGGTACCCAGAACTGAGGCAGAGGTCTTGAGGAAATGAGAAGTGTCCCTGCTCAGAATACGGAGTAAACTGTTCCCAGTGGACTTCAGCAAAGGCTGTACAACCCTGCCCACACAGCTGGAACCAGTGGTTTTGCCTAGCTTGTTCCTGCTGAGTGAGAGAACTAGGTGAGAGCTCACTCGTGCCTGCAATGCAGGCATGCCCTTAGCTGAAGTATAAAGGAGATGATCTTTATGGCTGGCTGAAGGATTTTCATAGACACGTTTGTACACACTCATACATTTCCACTGTCCATATTCACCATTGTTAGTAAAAAATTATTCTGCTTAGATATGCAAAACCAAGAAAGCCTTTGGGCAGACACTAATTGACCGGCTAGGACCACCCACCAGTTTAGGGGCATCAGAGAATACAATATGCCTTAGATCTATATGAGTGGAGACAAATATTGCCAAGACAGACACTGGGATAAGAATCTGTTTTCAATTTAGAAACTAACTGTCTCCCTTCCACAGTGTGTGGCGTAATGATTCAGCTGAAATCCTTATCCTGGCGGGAGCCAGTCCATACAGCTCTGTGTTATGACTAAACAACTGAAAGAAACAAGCGGTACAAATAGACAGTATTTCTGCTGTCCCAAAGTGACTATGGTATGAAGGCTTTAACTCCTAGGAGCTATCATCTAAGAAAACGTTTCCAAAGCAAACCAGATAAAATATTCCACGTAAGAATGGTAAGGGCAACTGAGTTTTCCATTTATGTTCATCTCATCGTCTCAGAGCTCTGTGGAATAAGACTGGATTAATGATCCATTTGTAAACCTCATTTTTAAAGCTTCTTGTTAGTCATCTCGTAAGATACATTACTTTCTAAACAAGCAGCTCATCTGGCTGAAGTATCTATCCACCCTTGAGAATGGAAGCTGACACATAGATGAACCTCAGGGTTGCTGGCTTTTGCTACCAAGTGCTCCACAGCTGTATATACAGCACTGTGCAGACGTACAGGTTCAGGTCCCAGAAGCATTGTGGCCATAGCATTGTGCTATGTCTTAATTAGCCACTGACACCAGCAGGGCTAGTTACCAATACTACTTACAGGCCAGTTTTTGCATCTAGTGGAGGCATCACTGAGTGGTGCTGCACTCGATATTATAGCCCTGCTGTTAATGTCACAGCTTACAGTGGGCATGAGAAGCAATGGTTCAGCCAGTGAAAAAAAAGAAACCATCCTTTATTTCAGGGTAACCCAGGAGAATGAGGAAGGGGGAGATACAAAGGAAATCTAATCCTAATTAGATTGGTACAATCTAATAAAAAGCCTTTTACCTCATACAAATAAAAGCTGTGCAAGATCACACCCATCTGATTTGCTTGAACCTCTCTATTTTCCCACTTTTTGCAAAAGCAAGTGACCTGAAGAGCCACAGATTACACAAAGGGCTATAGAGGCAGCCACAAAAAATATTCCTGAGAGTCTGGTATATCTTAGGCTTTGACAGCCACCTCAGGGACAACGTCTGTAAATGCTAGCAGGAACAGGGTGTGGTAAATAATTTCTGGAGATCAAAAAGACATGCTAGGACATCAACTCTGCAACAACATTGCAGGAGTTAGGCAAGAGTAAGAGATTCAGGATCCAAAAATTGATGAATCGGCAGGGATCTAACACCATACATGTGACACGGTGTGACTGCACAACGTAAACACGTGCTGCCTGAGGAATAGAGGTTGCTCCTGAGGTCAACCTGTGTGTGTCTCACCAGCTTTGCAAAGTGAAGTAGAAGTTCCTCAGTGAAGAACAAGAACTTACATCATGATGATAAATATATATCAATATCAAATTAAAGCTAACCTCTTTTTTTTTTTTTTTCAGTCTTAGAGGGGCATCTTAATAGCTTTGTGTTTCTGATTCCTCATATTTTGTTCTAATTTGTGTGTAAAAGGTGATTTTACAATCTTCTGTTTCATTTTGGTAAGCTATCCAAAGTACTAAATTCTATACAACAGGCACAGCCTCACATATAATAAATAAAAGGAAAATTTTACGTTTCATGCAATCTTCTCCCATTTATTTATTATATCACATGAAAAATGACTGAAGAACTGCTTTATCTCCTGGGGAAAAATTGCTTCCTGGAATGACAACTGGTTATTGCTGGCACATCTTGCCAGCTCGTTGCCAGCCAGCCCTGCTTTGGTAGCTTCTCACAGCCACCTTTCATTCAGAAGGACACTGATCTCTATGGATACGCTTCTGTATCCTCTAGGTTCCTCATCCAAAGCTTATCAAAGCTCTAATGTAAAGTAAACTTTCTAAAACTTTTCTTTTTCAAGTAAAATTTACTCTTTTCTTATAGATACACGCTTCTTTACTGAGTAAGGATCATTATTTCTAGTTAACTCATCCTGTAGTACAAAATGCAGTAAGAATCTGCCGGCTCCTCACACTCGCAAGCACCCATTCCTGGCCAAGGGCAGGACACAGGCAGGAACACTGACAGCTTAAATACTGTAGGGGAGGGGGGGTGGGGAAGAAGGGAAAAAAAAACAACAAATACCCAAGTACCAGGTCAGGGAGTGAAAGAACAGACTGGAGGTCAGCAGTGTGTGTGTGGTCTGCTACAATGGGGTTGTGCTCTGAGGAGACCCAAAGATTGTAATCCTTGCTTTGCCCTGCCTCTCAGCCAAACCTATCTGACTGTATGTGCATAGGGAATACTTCATTTTTATTCTTTCATTGCAGGAATGCCAAGAAGGATTTTACCGTACCATCTCAGGAAAATGCTCTCCTTGCAACTGTAATGGTAATGCAAACAGATGCCTTGATGGATCTGGAATCTGTGTGGTAAGGAATTCCTGACCTCTCTGCTGGTCCCTCTTTGAATACCAGTATCATTTTTATTTTTTTAATGATAACATGAACTCTTTCACCTTCTTTCACTCTTGCGTGAGGCTTCACATGAGGGAAATATTTCCTAGGCAAAGCCAAGAAACTATGGGCCGTGGTTTGACTCTTCTGTTAACACCAATGTTCCATTTCAACACACAGCAAGAGCAGTGTCTGTACCACAGGAGCCTTTTGCTGAAGGGTAATCATAAATAGGGCCAAGATCAATACATTAATAAGATTATCCTGGCCAAATTTCTTTCTCACTTACTTAAATTATCTCTGTAGACTCAAAACACTTCCTGTATACGGTATTTATGAAAGTCAGTATGCTGGGGGAAATTTTTAGATCGTCTGAAATATGGAAAGAGTTTTGTATGCCCCTGGGGAAAAATGTATAAATTCAAACACATTTCATTCTCCCCTTTATGAATACAGTGCTGTATATCACATAAACAATTTACACTGGTGAGTGACCCCTGTGAGTGTATGTACATGTGTTATCCATAGTAATTCTGCCGCATGGCAGCCTCCTGCTGCAAAAGAACAACATGCGGAGGTTGAAATAATACACTAAGGAAAAAGTGTACTAAACTCCGAGGTAGTATTACAATTTCCCATATGTTTGGTCTCACTCAGAATCTGCTCTTAGAGAAAGCTGAGAGTTAGTGTTGGTAGTTGATGCCTTGTACCCCCAGAGCAGAAATCCGTCAGTAAAACTTACCCAAATTACAAGTGGGCAACCAGAGCAGTAATACACTAAAAAAAAAGATGGAAGTTAATGGTGTCATGGAGCTGACCCACATAGCAAGAGCTAAGCACTAGTGTACTCTTTACAGGCTCGTAAAGCAGGAGTAGAGCCCAGAGCTCCTTGCTTTGCCATGTGTTACTTTTGACAAGTCATAAACCTTTGCCCTCAGTTTGCCTCTTCTTAAAATGGCCTGATAATATTCACATACTTTGCATCGTTGCAGCCTTTATCAAGTTTTCAGTTATATAAATACATAAAGCCATGCTCCGTGGCATGTTTCCTGCCATTTTTATTCCTGTGGGAAGAAGGCAGTACAGCTGACAATTGTTATGGCTTGGTCACTGTAGTGTTCTTAGGACTGGCTGGTTTCTGCAAAACACAGATCGGTTTAGTCCTTTAATATTAAATTTTTTTAAGTGGTGTTAGACTGCCGGTCACTCTGTCCTGGTCTGAGTGCCCGATCTGGCCTAAACCCCAACACATTCCCAGCTATTCTTTTTACATGGCTTTCGCTCATGGGATGATTGTCACTCTTAGTGCCAGCCAATGCAAGAAGAAATTTCCATCGGAAGACTTGAGAACAAGAGAGAGAGCTTGACAAATATCTGCTTCTGATGACTGAGAGTTTCTGGAGAAGAGTATATGAGGTAGGGAAGTGATTAGATCCTCAGTTTACAAACACAACAGAAGACTTGTTTCCTATCTGCTACAAAAATAAGGCCTATGTCAAGGGCTGTGGGGAAAAAAAAAAAAAAAACAATGAGAAACAAAATTATTGTATCAGCAGGAAATAATCTGAAAGTATATGTGCATTCCTGACTGGCGTTTCCCCGGGATACTAAACTCTCAGAATCAATCTGGTAGTAAAGAACAAAACTAAGAAGTAACCTCCAGTTTACTGCTTGAGTTCAAATAAGCCATTTGATGGCTTATCTGAATGATTTAATAAGCCATTAAGCTCAGGCCATTCACTTCTGAATAAAGAGGAACAGCAAAAAGGCTTAAGTGAAGTAAGAGTGAAAGGGAGAGGGAAAGTGTGGTATAAGGAAAGAGCAGAATGAAAAGGAGCTTTGAAGGTTTGATAGCATAAAACAGAACCAGATATGCCCATCGGGACTGCACTAAGAGGACTTTTCTGAGAATCTGGAAATTTCCAGGGAAGATCGGAAGACAGATGAAATTGGTAAACTGCAAAATGTGACTGAGAAAGCCTGGGAAAAGAAAAGCTTAGAGAAAGAAAGATGTAACTTGAATTGCAGCAGGAAGAAGGATGTTAGATGAATGAATGCAAGTAATTTGGCAAAAGGAGATTTGATGGCCGATATGTGATTTGTATTAGAATCAGGGGACAAAGCAGCCCTCCCTAAGGACTATTCTGGAGAAGTACAGGAATGGATCTGGCAAAAGTCTGCTGGGGGTTGAGCCTGGGCCAGATACTCCAATATAATACTCCAATAATTCTTGCACCACAGCACCTGACAGTAAGACATAAGACTTTCTGCATTCGGTTAGTTTTTAATAGGCCATTAAAAAGAAAAAGAGGGGAGAGACTGTATCCCATTGTCATACTCCATTTCTAGCAGTATAAACCTGTTTCTGAGATGCAGCAGTGTTCTAAAGTTTTATCACTTATGGAGTCTCCAGTGGCACCAGGCAGTCATAGACGTTATGGAAGGTCCTTAGCAGAACATTTTTAGAAGAGGTGATGTTGCCCAAAGCAAAATGGTTTTATGTCTGTGTTTTTATACACACAATGGAATACCTTAGATGTGAAAAAAGTCCTAAGTTTTTTAAAGCTAACTCTGCTAACAATGACAGAAGACAACATGAATGTAGTAACAACACTGTGTTCAGTTGGTAGACAATTACTTTTTGTAGCTGAAGTTATATCTAAGCTATAAAAACTCAATAAATGAACAAGGCCATTTGAAAATGAAAAAGCACTCTACTTCAAAAGGGATGAAATATAAGGGTCAGGCTCCATACACTGCTCTAAGACCATCATATTATGCAAATCCTCCAAAGTAATTTGGCAAATGCAGTTCCCACAGCATACAAATTAATGAAATTTTCTTTGGCTTCTGCCCTGAATTTGAAATCAAATAAAATTAAACCCCAATTAACGATGCCTTAAGGTAAAGTACTCACATCTTTAATTTCTGCTGACAGAAGTATCTATCTTAAGGTTCTGTTTCAAAATTTTTCTGATCTCATTCTTAGAGTGCAAATCAAATCCACAAATCTTTAGAAGCTTATTGAATGACACAATCAATGAATCAATAATGTCATTAAGTAACCAGACAGAAGAAATTATTGCAGACAGAGCCTTTCTTGCATAGAAGCCTACATAAAACTGGTGTAGACATCAATTGTCTTGTCCTCTGATTAAAACTGAAGAGCCACTCCATGTTTTTTTGCATGGAAAATCACCCAAGTGTAAGAAGACCAACCAACACAGTGTAAACTCTATTTATCAAATAATACAATATAGATGTCAAATAATGCTTCATTTCAAAGACATTATCTGGTGAAGCACATAAGGCTAGTAGAGGAAGACCCACTAATTCTTTGTACTGATTTTAGACTTTGGACTTTTAATGTAACCTTCACAATCCTAGCTAAGACAAGAGAAGGAGGTCACTTGTAGGACCCTCTAGCTTTTTATTTTGGAAACATGCATATATGTGTGGTTAACTGGGTGAAACTGTAACAGCTGCAAGTGGCGGTCTGCAGACAGTGATATGCATTTCTCCTGCATAAAGCCTATCAGATTTATTGCTAATAAGATATGGAGATATGGAGGGAATGTTTTGCCTTCTCACCATCCCCAAACTGTAGTCAAACAGCAACCCACAGCTGAGCTATTTCTTCAAAGCACTTCCATTGAGGGCTCAACATTTGAAAATTAAGACAAGGGAGCGGGCTTCAAATGACTCAACAATTGAGCAGAACTTCAGAGCTGCTATGATGGTCAGCTCTGAAATGAATGGTATATGGAGGTGAAACAGCTTGTCTAAAGAAATGAACTCTAACACCATATGCAAATGTAATGGTCACGGGTTTACCAT
>VZTM01024769.1:335124-388524 GCA_013400555.1 Jacana jacana | reverse complement strand
GCAGTTCTAGAACCTCAGATATGAGGGCATCTCCCAGATTTGAGGAAGTCTAAATCTACATCCATATTTATACCTCAGGCCAATCTCTACTGGCCCAGTAATAAATACAGACAGACTGCACAGCAATGTAAACAACTTGCATCTCTTTTCCCATACAATTTATTTATTCTTGTGCAATCTTTCTGCATTTACAATTGTTACAGGAGTATCTCTCAAAAGGACGAGATCCAGGAGATTCAGCCTGTCTAAACTGCACTGTTAGCCATCCAGTGAAATAATCTCTCTAAAATAATTGCCCAAATGGCACATTTAATGAAGATGGTGCCTTTGAAGACCATTAGAAGGAGCTCTTCTCACTTAAGTTCAGGTTCCTAAATTAAGATGGGGCTGATACCCACCTCTTGGATTTTCAGTTATATTCATTTACAGAAAAGAATGTTTGGGTTTGTTCTGGGAAACTTGTCCTAGTACCATTGGCTGAAGACAAATTTTTCATTATTATTTGTACACAAACATATTTACTGAGCAGTATTGCATCACACAAAGTGTTCTGTGGTCTCAGAGCAGCGGTTGCAGCTCTACTTTCCAAGCAGATGAGTGCAGGAGCTCAGTCCTGACAACCATTCCCAAGTATCACCTCCCCCCTCCTAGCACCTTTTTACTTACTTTTCCTGTGTGTAAAGTATAGATAGCCACCATAAGGGTCAGGTAGAAATGCTCACCCTGATTGATGGTACTCAGTGAGAGCAGAATAGTAGGACCAGTTAAAGCTAACACAGGAAACTACACTCCAGCCACTCTCTCATCTGACCAGCTCCTGCTGGTGTACCAAAGGATGAATGATCATATGCTGTATCCTCATATAGAAGCTTTTAGAAGCCAGGCTGCTATTACATTAGATTGCTTCCTCTGAAGCTAAGTATCCATGAAGAAGGGACACCTCTGCCTTGACTTTTGCGTTATGAAAAAAAAAAGGTTGTATTAAATGGGCATATGGAAAAAATTTAGCTCAGAAATTTCACTTACTGTAATTTAAAACATAGTTTACCATAAGTAGAGTATTATAACACCTCATTGCAACACTTTTAAATGCATGGTCATGTCCATTTTTGTGACCTTTACCATGTCTCACTCTCTTCTGTAGAAAGACAGGCAGCAATTTTCTGCCAGCTTCAGTATTTGATGTCCTCAGATGTATCACTGAGTATTTTCTAGAGATTTTTATTTCAGCCTTCCGTGTTTACGAAGGAAACCAAAACAAAAACTATACTGAGTTTCTTTATTTGAAAAAGTAGGCTACAATATCAGTAAATGTTTCTGCAATTTTGTTAGTAAATTTGAACAAATCACTGAGATGGGGAAGATTGTGAACAATCACGTCCGATTTCTGACATGAACCATAAATGATGCCTTTCATTCTAAAGCCTGTGTGAATACCGGGACCAACAGTAGCCATTGGATCTCCTACAGCAAAGCACTTCTTTAAAATCCAATTTCACAAAAATTGCCATAAATGGAATTCTATTTTTTTCCTCATTGTTACTTCTCCATCAAAAATGACCCATTCAGAAGCAAAACATTTTTCTCAAACTACCAAAGCAATGCCACACAGGGCTGACAATCACCCATAAGCTGCAGGGAGGGTGTTCTCCCTCCTTTCAGAGGTATCTCACAGGCTGATTGCAGTCAGCAGTTGGATTGGAAATGCCAGCTAATGGAAGATAAAATATAAGGACACTTTTTTATTTTTTTATCACTGTAAAAATACAATTCTAAATACCCTCAGGAGTTCTGACTTGTTAAACAAGATAAAGCCATACATAAGCACTAACCAAAGAAAAAGTACAAAAGTTCCTCAAGCACTCAGCTAACAGGGGCTCTGGGGTAAAACGGCCTTTTAACACTTCTCTTCAGTTTTGAAGATGAAAAACACCACAGATTTAAGAAGCAACAACAATAGCTCCCCCACTGCCTTGCTCTGTTCATCAGAATAGCATCTGAGCAATGGAAACCAATAACGGATTTAGTCTGATAATAACCATACGTTGTTTGGAGAGCTGAGGACCAGAGAGGTAAAGTGAATAGCTCAGAGCACAAAGAGCGTGACGAAGGCTACAACTGAACGCAGCCCACCTGAGGTCTCTGTATCAATCAGATACAGGATTGCTCTTTCTCTTTGAGCACTCAGTGCCACACTCTCATCTCTCTCTTGTGGTACATTAAAATCCCTTTTTCTTTGAATAATGACAGATGCAAACTATTTTTTAAACTGTGTTAGCCATCCAGTACCTTCTGGCTCACACTGTGTGTCTCACAGTTAGTCCACTCTTGCAAGAGAGGACTGCAAGATCTGGACATGTCCACAGCAGCTGCCTGTCATTCTGCCCTCATTTTCTCTCAGCTTCCCTGCTGTCACCGAGTTTCCTTCCTCCTCCCCTTCCTCCTAGTCAAGCTTTCTCTATTTCAGAGCCCTTTAGTTAAAAAAAAACATTCTGGATTTATGTATACTATGTGCTCTCTTCTTTACAGCAAATATTACTATGAAAGCCACGTTGAGCTCTACAAGTATTGGTGTGTAATCTATTTAAAGACCCCAGGAAAAAGAAATTGACTTTTTTTCTCTTCCTTACTTGCTGTAGAGTTCTTTGGCCAAATTATAGCTTTGTAGAAACAAATAACTGCTGTGCAATAGGGTCTGTACAACAATAAAAAGTTCAGCAATATAAGATCTCTGAGAATTAAAACCAATCTGAACTAAATTAACAAGTCCTAACTAAAGGCATTTATGGGATTCAAACAAGGAATATTGGCTAAAAAAACTTCAGATGTGTTTTCACAAGGAGGAGTGTCCTTACTTTACCAACAACACTAAACCCACAACATCTATGTTACCACGACAAAATTCTGCCACTAAAAGTTACAATACTCGCGTGCAAAATGCATTCACTAAATACCTTCCCTAATCACATTCCTCTCTCCTGATACTCTTGTTTTCAAAGAACACACCATGGTTGGAGCAAAAAGTGAGTTTCAGATCTGCAGGGACTGGCTCAGATGACAAATTGGTAAACTGAGCTCAGCCACCCCCAGGCTGGCGCTGCTGAAGAAGCTCTGACCACGGAGAGGTCAAGGTCCCCCTTGCTTGGTGCTGGGGAGCTCCCTCCTGCTGAGAGTGCTCCTGAAATCCCACGCTCAGCTTCCCTCTTATTCCAGGGACTGCCAGCTGCTGACAGCACAGCAACTTCTGTGGTGGGATTAAATAACCACTGGAAAATAAAGCGGGGCACTGCAGTCATTTTCTAGCACCTGTGCCAACTTTGAATGTAGCAGAAGAGATTCCCTGCAGGGTCTGACCAGAAGTCTCTGCAGCTCACACCGAGTCTCCAGCAGTGACGCAGATGACGACGGCTGGGGAGGCCTCCCAGCCTGCCCCACTTCTGAAGTCTGTTTCATACTCCACCAGCACCCATCTCCTGAATCCCAATTTGTTTATGAAATATTTCGGAACAAATATTCTATATGAATTACCACAGCTTGATTTATTTACTTCCACGGATCCCCAACAATATCAACTGGGGTGCAATCTGCCTCTGCATGAGGAAACATATTTCCTCACAAACATTAAACTGTGGGGATAAAACTTGCTTATAAAGTGGGTGACATTTTGCACATTTGCTCTATATTTTATGAAAGGCCACTTGTAAACAACTCCTGCTTCTTCCTTCTATTAAGTGGACCTCCCTTAAGGCTGAGAACAAGGCGTAGTGATAACACATCCCTTTGTGCTGTAACACTTTTCATCTCAGGAGAAAAACATCAGAGCCACTGGTGTATTAGCCACCATTTGCAGACAGATTCCCCTGATGCTCTTTTCCACTCGTCAAGTCAGAGAAGTAGCCTCGCTGAAACCTGTATCTAGGCTGAAATTTGGTGATAGTATTCACCAGCTGATATTTCTATTTTTTTCGGTGTCAGTAAAAGGGACTTTTTCCTGCTGGCACAGGCAATTCAAAACAGGGCTGCCAGCTACACCTGACTACCCCTGACACCTCTGATGACAGGCAGCACTGCTTCTGCTCCAGCACCTGGCAAGCACACGTGTTTTTTCCTGTACCGCAGCTTGCCAACACTTGCTGGCTGGACAGTGCACTCATTTATAGCATTTTTATTTGCAGGAGTGCTAGCTGGTTTGGCTGCATCTGACAGTGTCTTGAAGGGTCAGGGTCTGGCATCAGCGCCCTATTCTGCTTGGCCAGGTCTTCAGCTAAACGATTTCTTTCCGAATTAGGCAGCACCTCCTTTTAACTTTCACCATTCTCTCTCTTCCCACTGAAGGACTGCCAGAGAAACACAACGGGACAGCACTGCGAGCAATGTCCAGATGGCTTCATCGGTGACAATGTCAGAGGAGTGCCCACGTTCTGCCAGCCTTGCCCCTGCCCCCTGCCAGCACTGGCCAAGTACGTAAAGAGTGTTTGCTTCTCTTTGAGCTGGGCTGGCTTTGGCCCTCTCCAAGGTGGGGTCATCATCCCTTCCCCAGTGCAGGAAACAAAGGGTGCTGCCCTTGACAACCAGAGGAGAATAAGAGGACTTTCAGCTGCTCGCATTTATAACCACAGGAAACAGCATTTCATTTAGGTGCAAAATACCCTTATGTGCTCATATCAACTCAGAGAGGTGAAAATATTTGAGCAAATTCAAGTTCACTGTCTGATAGTCAGGAGAGATTAGTCAGCTGTCTAATTACTTTTAAGAATCCCTTAAGACCAATTCCCAAGGAAGGTGATATCAGGGATGTAAGTGACTGAGACAAAAAAGCAGACAGAAAGATCAAACCATGACCTCTGGAAGGTAAAACTAATGACAAAAAAACATAGCCTGGCAGTCTACTGAGTCAACAGCAGCTGGATCTGGTCTCGTACAGCAATTCTGAAAAGGGCTGGAGGACCCTGTGACAGGTATAGCACCCCTTGAGCTGATGCCCAGCTGCCTTTCGGTAGGAAACTCAAAGCCCAACAGAAAACCAAGATTGAGCCAAAGACCTCCCTCTGTTACCCTCTTTGTGCCTTCAGAAGAAACAAATAACTACAAACCATGACCAGCTATTAAAAACTGTTAGTGGTATATCAGTAATGCAGATAAAAGAAATTATCAGCTTGCTCATGCTTGAGGTCCACGCTCTGGGAGAGGCATCTCTCAAATCCCACTGTTGTGCACAGAGGAGATGATAGTAAACACTTGTCAATGGGTTGAAGTTATTTTTTGGTGAGCTACATACTCCCCTTGTGTTGTTTCCCTTTTTGATTTCAGCCGGGCTTCTCAGCAAAGGGGAATTTCCTCACCGTATTTGTTTGCTGTTGCTATAGGATTACTCGTACAGCCTTAAGGTGGGATGAGCTGCATTTTGCTCAGCTGCTCAGTGGCACAGGCTCAAAATGGCAATGGAGCAAAATTGCTCGGCCAAATTCCCACAGATCACCTCTTGGCTTTCGCAGTGAGCTGCAGACGTGAAAAAAGGTGGAGAACAGCTATTGCTGAAAAACTGCAGCTTTGCCTGGATTAGAGACAAAATCCTCCAGAGACAGGGGAAGAACCTGGCTTTGCTCACATGTAGAAAGGTTTAGGAGTGAGCTCACAGATGAAGCAGTTCACTTCCTCTGCTTTCAGTAGTGGCTGCAATGCCAGAAATAGTAGAAATGCAACAATTGGAAACAGTGCTTTTTCCTTAGCAAAGTGATGGGGTTTTTTTAACCTGTTGGGCACTGAGCAGCTGCTTCAGTGCAAGGAGCAGCTCCCTCAACCACAACCTGGGTTGCACATGCCTGAGGCACTACCGCATGGTGAGACCCAGTCTGTACCAAGCACAGATAGCCAAGCAAATATCTAGGCTGTCCTCCCCATGGTGATAACAGACCATGCCCAAGCCTGCATTCACCAAGTCTTACAGCCCACCAGGCTCTGCAGCAGGGCCCCCCAGCCCAGCAGGTCATGGTGTGGTGGGACCAGTAGGGACCTGCGCTACAGACTGTCTCTCCCAGTGTTACAGGAGATGGGTGCAAAGGCCAAGGAGCATTCCCTGGTTCAACATGCTCCTTAGCCCTTCTGCTGGGGACAAACGCCTCTCCCATTCCAGGCCACCAGAGATAAAGAAACCCTGAGCCCAAAAGGCCAGCAGAGTGGGATTGAGAAGGGAGAACAAAAGTTACAAGCAGTCTGAATGCAGATGCTTCAATATTACAGCAATCTAGGGGTTCAAGTTGATGCTCATGGATCCATGATCCATGGATTCCATTTCATGATTTTCTGTGTTCTGTCACCCCTTTAAAACTACCTCGGTAAAAATGCACTTCAATTTTTCAGGGTTTTCCCTCAGAAAAGTCATGAAGGCAATAGCTAAAGGAGTATCCAACCCAAATTTGCCTCATGTTCCTATTTAAATAACATGCAGAAATTGCCTGCTTAGCCTCTTGCATAAGAGAGACCTGACCACAGCAATAGCCTTCAGCCGGGGCTGGAACAGGCAAATAATAATGATTAGGCAAAATTCAGCCTTGCATAATAAAATTCAAAGAACAATCGTTCTTTCTTTTTTTTTTTTCATTTTTACTCCATTAATCCTACTCCATTTATATTAAGGCAAAACAGTAACTCCACCAGAAAGCAGAAAAGCATTAAAAGCCTTAAATAAAGAACATCCAAAGGATGTTGTTTTGTAGTCTAGTCTATTTTGGAAATTACCAGCGAATTCATAATAGCTAGACAAAATGACCAAATCTGTAAACTGACAGACTCATCAGACACATATTTTTTCTTGGGATTCATCTGTGTGTTTCAAGATTTCCTGGCCAGACTATCACCATATCTACTATCCTGGGAACTTTTAGAATAATTTTTGGACATTACACATGTCATCTCTTTAGAATAAAAAAAAAAAAGGAGGAGGGAGATTGCTTCACAGTCCAGCAGATGTTACTTCTTTTCAAACCTGAGGGAATTTTATGAACTTTTTTCTCCTAAAAGATAGTAAAACATATAAAACCTCAGGAAGGCTTCAGTCTTATTTCATAACTCAAATCCACAATGTGTTTTTTTCAACTACCAACTACATGAAGGAATTAGCCTCTGTAATAGAAGAGAAAGACTGCCAAGCTGTTGGGATTTTCTTGCTAAGTCCTCAAAAAGGCTTTTCTGGAGTTAATTTGTGAATTCTGGGAGAAGAATCTCATTTTGTGTTCTCTCTGGTTATATGAAACTCTTTGAGGCAGCACAGATCCTAACACACATTTATTTCACCCTGGTTGTTCCAGCTGAGAAATGCTGGTGGAAACTGAAATTATGCAGGAATTCTCATCACTTTTCAATGCTACTGGTTCCTCTTTCCCATCACTCTCAGCCTTCTGTCCTGCTCTGTGAAAGGGATGCAACCTGGCCACAGCTGGCCACCACTGTATGACGCGGGACCTACATTTTAGCAATGGGCCTGCAGCTGGCAACTGCTACCACTCACTACCCTGGTCGCCTTCCAGTTCTGGCAGGAATTTGCTCACACATATTGCAAAGTAACTGGAAACATCTTTAGGACTGTATGTCTTTTTCCCACAAACGTATTTAAGCCCTGTCTATCACTGAGTTTGAAGTGTATACAATTTGTACTTCCCACATCTGCCTGCTGCTGTTCCTTGAGTCTTGTATTTAGTTAAACATTTGTTAAATTCTGAAAACGTAAGAAAGCAAAGGAATCCTTTATTTAGAATTGTGGCAGCAAAAACTGGAGCCCAAGTGTAACTATGATCAGTATCACTACTTGGCATGTTGGTCTCAGAAGAGGTCTCAGGCTCTTTCAAGCTTACTCAGAGAGATGGTAGAGCAGCCTCGGTTACTGTAAATGGGAATGGCATCATGGAGGTCAGTTTTAACCACTCAGTACTCCCAGATTTGATTTAAGGAAAACTGCAGGATTTTCAAAGGAAACTGCTGCACCCTTTCCAGAATCTCAGTTCCTGAAGTGATCACTGTGGTGTCTTTCATAAGCAATATTTCAGGTCTTAGAATAAAAGACGGGAAGCAATTAGGTTCACATGACATACACACTTATCCTAAGTCCCTTATCTTAAATGTGTGTATCAAAACCTGAAAGTTTGTTTGATCTACACTGCAAGACAAGAACGTATATATATATTGGTATTTATATAGTTCCTTAGCATTAATTAGTGCTTTCTACACCAGTTAAAACAATTAAACAGGGCATATAATGTGAATAATGTGCAGAACTTAAGAATACTTGTTTAGCAATGAGTAACCAAGTTGACAGCAAATATCCATAATGTAATAAATACTCCCAAGTGTTTGCCATTGCCTGCTATTCTAACCATTTGTTCTAATGAAATTCCAGCTTTGCAGTCTCCTGTTACAGAAAAAGTGGAAGCGTGCGCTGTGTCTGTAAGGAAAACTATGCAGGACCCAACTGTGAAAGGTAAGAAACTAATAGGATGACAACTTCAGTCCACTGTCATTAATGGGTAAGTCTTGAATTCAAATAATACTTAATGTTTAACTATCAGAGAAGGGAGAAAGAGGATGCTTAAGGTGCAAAGAGAAATCACTATGAAAAAAGATGAAAGAGTGAAGGCTTTTGCCCTTCCAGATGATGCAAAAACATCAGCGTATTACCTCTGCATCACTGACATGGCTACAGCAATAGTGAAAGCCCTTTAGACATATGGCCCACAACTCCCCTCCCCCCCCTCTTATTTTCAGGCCTATGGCTGTAGTCTTTTGTTCTTCCAAAATGTCAGATATATACAAAGGATAACATAGACAATTAAAAGGTCAGTGAGGTTTCTTAATGGTTATTAAAATGTCAACCTAGACTACAAGCAATTCAAATCCTATGAAATGAGGAGCAGATGCATCGTAACAGCAGAAAATAGCATCGGCTTTGTTGTCTAATAGCCACTCCCCAGCCTGACACAGTGCATCTGTCTCAGGGAAGGCAAAGCTACATACATGAGTTAGAAAAAACTATAGAAAGACATCGGCATGTCCTGGTCACCATGTTAAGTCCTTGACTACCTGCTGGGGTAAGTGGCAACAGTGACACATGGGACTTCTCTCCTAGTCCTACCCCCATTTATGTCAGAAATTACAAAAACCATTTCAACGACTAATGAGAAATGCAGTACTTGTCACTGTCCCCTTTGCTAAAGAGCAAGTCCCCACCCCACTTAAGCTGTTTCTGGGCACTACTACCACCCCCTACTCCTGCTGGCAGCTATTGTGGCCTCAACATAGTAGCAGGAAGACTGGGGGATCCTGAACGAGAAGGGGCAATGTCCCTGTCCCTCCCTGCAGCCCAAATAGCATCTTGTATCCCCAGGGAGAGGAAGGCTACATCCTGCTCTACCGCCCTCCCTCCCAGCTCTCCGCAGCGGTGTGTGACGGGCACCACGGGGCAGCGAGCTGCAGGACACCCCTCCACGGGCAGAGCCTGGGATCTTCGGAGCAGCACACCGAGGGGGGCAATCTGCTCCATTTCCTCCAGCATTCATGTAGGAGGCTTTCTTGTGCTGCTCCAGGGGCTTGGCACAAAACTATCCAGTTCATGCTTGCCAGCAAACGGTGTTGTGAAATCATGGAGGCCTTTGCTAGGCACTGGGAACACCAGCTTTCCGATTCAAAATTTCGGAATGAATCATTTTGCTCCTGGGCTCCAGCAATAAGGCATTAAGGTGGTGGCAGATGACATCCAGGTTTTGTTAATGCCCAAATGGTAAAAAAAGATAACTGAAAAAATTATACTTTAGTGTCCAAAGTGAATAGAGGAAAAAAGATCTTTTGGCATTGCCAGGGAAGAGGAAGTTAATTTCTTACTCACTAGTAATTACAGGAAGCAAACATAGCTGTAAAATGTAAGATAACTTAGCATCTTTATTATGGGAGAGGAAATAGTCTTTGCTAGCAACAAAGAGCCACTTATTGATACAGCTGAGGAAAAGACATTTACCACAGGTCTGTACCTTTTCAGACCGTAAAGCACAGAGATGGAGCAGTATGTTTCCATCCAGCTGTCTCTGCTCTTTTCACATGCTACCAACTATTCGAAAGAGGCCAAGCGCAGTCCAGCCCTATGAGATGCCCTGAGTGGTAAAGGGAAGGGGAAAGTGAAGGTGACACATTTATTTTTAGCATTAAGACATTCTATGTATTTTACACAGCTAGTCCAGATGAGGAGATATGGCTAATAAAAGTGAATCAGATGGTCATAAAAAGCAGCACTTACGAAATATCTCTGTAAGAATGTGAGGAATGCTTAGCAAGTGAGAAGAATGGAATATTTCAGAAAAGAAGGGAAAAAAAAATCACCTTGCCCTGATGAGAGGGCAGACATTGAGAGCCTGATGGGAATAGCACAGAGTCTTTGGTGGATGCAGGCTAAAAGCAAAATGCTGGTCTCATCACAGCTCAGTGACTTCTGTGACTTGGTAAACCTATTTATTAGACATGAAATCATTTGGAAAATACTGAACTAGAGAAAATAAAAAAGCAACTCTTCAAGATTTTGAGAGTTCAAAATAGGTCAAATGGTTCAACTGGTAAAAAAAAAAAAAAAAAAAACCGAAGAGGGATTTTTTTTTCTTCCAAAGTCATAAACACTGAAATTCTCAAATTTGGGAAATTACTACAATCTCATATTGGCTGAAATAATAGGAAATCAGCAAGACTTTTGGCATGACTAAATAGTAGCATTACCCATCACTGCCTGCTGTAATTCCCATTAGAATGGGGAGTGACTCTGCCGAAGTCAGCTAAATCACACTCATTATGCTCTGTGTCACATTCCCATTCCTTCGAGGGGCGCACAGAGCTACAGGTCACACTTCTGTTCTTTACATCTGGGTCACCCAAATGATAAGATCTGCACCAAAGATTCTGGCAGTGCTGCAAAGAGACAAACAGAGTCTTTGCCATTGGCAAAGGCAGTGTTTGACGCAGCCAAGTGGTTTATATTAAGATGCTTAAAATTTTATGTGTTTTTACTGTGGGGGTTCAGGACTGGAACATGAACAAAGCAGCACTGAGGAAATTACTTTCTTTATTAAAAAGCAAAAAAGAACCTCAGCAAATGTAGGAACAGATCAAAACTGGAAGGTCTTATCAGATCTCCCCCATTTTCATCGTTCAAACAGAGCAGAACCTGGATTTCACCATGTTCTGATTTTAGGAGACAACAGACCTCGGCTCAGGTCCCCAGCCAGAAACCTGCAAAAATTAAACTATACTGCCTGAAAGCTCACCCTCTCCAGCTACAAAGGGCAAAGCATCTTAAAACAGGACTTCATGGATGGGAGACATGACAAGGACAACAGAGTGATAAAAACAGATGAAATACAGCAACTATTCCTTAACTAAATCACGGCAACAGCTATTCAATCCTCCAATTTCTTCAGTGAGCAATTGCTACAGCAGCTAGTTATCCCCACCTCCCTACAGTAGTTATTCATTCACAGTTTGGGGATAGGAGCCCCTGATTTCTGTGCCCCAGGCTGCTGTGTCATGGACCCTCCTGCAACCCTGCAGTGACACCATGAATGGCATCGGTTGCCCCTGTCCTGCCAGCTGTCCCCTCCAGTCCAGCAGGTGCTGCTGTGCACTGCTCCAGCCACCAGCTCCTCCAGCAATGCCCTTGCTCAGGGATTTTCCCTGCGAGCTGCTCCATGCCCACCCCAGTGCCAGCTCTGTTCGCCTTGCTGGTTGTTTTGCAGAAGTTCCTCTAACTCGCTCATTAAGGACACTCTTGTGACCAGCAGAAACTCCTTTAACTAAAACTCTCTCCTTTCTTTCCAAATGATGACACCAAATCTATTACCTCTTGCCTTAGCTTAGGGTCACTGGTCAAGCGGGTAGATGAGGTATCACCTAGCTTGTCTAGACCTTCAAAACCCACTGCACTTCCATTTTAAGACGTAGCAAGTTTTCAACTGAAATGCTTCCCAAACATGATAAGACATGAAAACTAACTTGGACCCATTTCAGGCTGGAGTGCTTGCTACCCACCTCTCTCTCTCCCTCCGCAAACCAACAGAGGAATCCTCCCCTCCTGGGCTGGTGGCTGCTCTCAGCCTTTTGCACCCAGCCAGCAGGGTAATATCGAACAAAGCTGAAAAATGGAGGGTGGTTCAGTGGTTCAGGCCCTATTCTGTTTTGCAAAAACCAGAAATTATCCTAATGCCTCACCATAGAAGTATTTATATAAACCTCTTCTGCTCAGTACTTTGTTACATGCATTATAATGGCCGTGCATTATAATGGAAATAAGGTCTGAACTTCCTCTGAGTTTCAGAATCATGAAACGAAGTCTCTTACCCCAGTTTCCTAAATAGCACAATATAGTTGGTGAGATCCAAAGCTGAAAGAGTCCAAAATAAACACTAGAGCTGTCTCTCTGCCAAGGTCATTCTGTCATAGACTTTAAAACAATGGGGAACAAATCATTTTACTGCTAAAGACACATCAAAACCAAACAAAAAAGCCCAAACCAAAACAAAAAAAAAAAAAGCAGACTGGTGTGATTGAGATACCAGGAGTGTTCAAGAAGGGAAAAATATATAACTGTACAGATTGAGATTAGAGCACAAAACAGCCCCTGCAGGAATACAGCTCCTAATTTGCCTTCTGTCCATTAGTAGCTGCAGACCACCATCAATTCCTGGTCACATAAATTAAGGTCAGAGAAAAAATGTTACTGCAGATGGAAATGTCATTGCTCGTCATCACTGGGCTTGTTCTTCTTTTCAGGTGTGCCCCTGGTTACTATGGGAACCCTTTGCTAATTGGAAGCACTTGTAAAAAATGTGACTGCAGTGGCAACTCGGACCCAAACCTGATTTTTGAAGACTGTGATGAAGTGACCGGCCAGTGCCGCAACTGCCTGCACAACACCACTGGGTTCAAGTGCGAACGATGCGCTCCGGGTTACTATGGGGATGCCAGATTCGCTAAAAACTGTACAGGTATTGTCTATAGTTTAGTATAGTAGAGCAAAGCATGGTCTGTGGATGACTTCCCAGAGCTCAGAGATGCCTTAATCAGTCATCAGACACCTGTGGCCCTGGGAGGCAGGGGATCTACCCACTTGATGATTTGGATGCATGTTCAGTTGAATCATCCCAGGCACTAACACTCTTTCCATCGCCCACAAGGAAGTCTCAGACCCCAGACTTCAACATCTCAAATGGCTGGACAGGATGAATGTAGGTACTGTTGTGTCCCACATCTTGTTTTAAAAAAGGGTCTGTAAGCTCTCTTTGGGCAGAGACTTCACCTTTGTGTTTGGTCACACCACGTGCTGCCCAACATGACCACTCAGACGGAGGGTGCTTAAAGGCTTGAAAGCATTTTTTAATGGGAACAGGATTGCCCTTGCTGTCCTGACCCGGTCCCTGTGTGTCCAATTCCAGAATGTAATTCACATCACTAAGTAATGTGCTTAAATTGCCTTTGATGAAGAGAGAGAGACGGTGCTCACACACAGTAATCCCAGAAGCCAATCAGAAATATCCACACCAGCCAAAGAAGACAGTACTTTAGGGAATACTGTGCCCCAAAACTTACCTCCTACCTGGATTTAGGCACCCAAGACATGCTTGAAATTCAGTATCTCTGTGATTTTGAGGTTGCCAAAGCAAACCTTGTTTATGCACTTCACTGTCTAATTCAGTTCACCAGAGATGATTTAAGTTCAGTTCTCCCATAAGGAATGACAGGATCTAGTTTGTGGGCCCTGAATGCCATGAGGCAGGAGAAATGCACCCAGCACAACTCAGCAAACCACAGCAATCATGCCCTGGCCGCGTGAGAAAGCAGAGCTTCAAACAGATAAAAGTAGCTTTGTCAGAAGTCTGAGGATTGCAGGCATTCCAAATGTCTAAGATTATGCAAAACATAATTTTGGAACTCTGAACACAGTCAAACTTTCATCACCTCAGTTTAGTTTTGCTTTGCACCCTTAAGGAATTGCAGGAATTAGAGGCAGAATGCCCTGGTATTCTTTACGTTTCTGAGGTACAGTTTAAGTGTGATTTCATGGTGCCCAGGACTTCTCTATACAGGTTTTTCATGCAGACTATAGATCAGCTTGGTACTTCCCTTGGTCAGCAGATTTCCTTGTAGTGTTTGATCTTTGCTAAAAATAAAAAGTGCCTGGGCATTTGAATATGTTGAGAGAGGCACAGCTTTTCTCTACTTAGGAATGAATTTAATCTTGTAGTTGACTTTTAGCAAATTCTGGTTTTGAAGTATTATGTTTTAGAAAATTACAGGCTTCTCGTTTCACCTTTATTTCTGCTGAACACCACAAGGTGCTGTACTAGACAGTGCTGCATAGACCGTGTGCACCACTCAATGCATCCCTGATTTCCAACCTATTTGGGTAGTTTACAAAGCAGGCTCGTACTCTGGCATTTTGGAGCAATTAGGAGCTCTTATTTTGAAAAATATTCTGAATGAGACAAATACCTTCTTTAGAATATAAAACCACAGAACAGAAACCAGTGTAAGAAACCAGAGAGTGTGTGTACGTGGTTTCCACAGAGCACCTCAAAGGGAATACAGAACAAAAAAATTCCAGAGAACTAAATAAGTAAACAGCTCTGTCCAGCTAAGATGATCTTTTTTGCTTTTGAGCAAAAGACAAAATCAGTGTAACTGTTGATACCAATTTTCAGTTTCTTTTCAATATTTTTTTAATAAATGCCCTTTAGCCATACTTCAAAGCTTTCCACAAATGTCCCTCAGAAATATAGGTACGTAAGAAGCTTTCTCCATCAGTAAACCACAGTAGCATAGAAAGTCATAATTCCCAACTCAAAATGTTGTACCCCCTAAACAAGTAGATGAAAAAATGTCAGGACCACTTTTGGAATTAATTTACTGTAAGCATCTGTGTAGCAAATTAACAGTTAACCATTTAAATAATAAGATATTATTTTATTTTCTTGAGCACCAATCGCATCCAAATTTTGCTCTTGTAACTGTAATCGTGCCCTGTGGGGATAGCCTAGATCCCGGGATATAGGTAAAGAGAAATCTCCTCTTTCAACTGAAACTTTTTTCACTCCTTAACATAAGAAATTAAAAATTTTAGAAAGCTGTAGATCCAAAATCTGGGAGCCCCCCAGTTCATACAGATTGTGGTGAGGTCAAAACATTGATTGCCCCACAAAATTCATAACTAAATTCTGTTCTTACACTACTACAAAAATCGAGTAGTTCTTCTAACACTGGTTCACTTACACAGAATTATTCCAATGTTGGTGCACTGTGTCGACTTTGAAGCTGTATTAAACTTTTTCCCTGACAATTCCTTGAATGTGCAATGTGAAATACAAATACGAGTGTAATTCATAGAGAACAATGAATGGGTTGCAATAAAATGGTAGTAAACAACTTTCTTATATGAGATTCTGCTGAAACCATAAATCACAAGAGTAAAACAAATTCCAGATAAGCTACTACTGTTCTTATGTCCTGCTTGAGTTTTTATTATTCTATCAAAGTGTTCCAAGAATATTTTAATCTTTAAAATAATATATTTTAAAAGGCCAACTAAACCTTGAAAGAGACACTTGAGATTAAAAATTATACTTTTTAAAAAGCCACTTGTGTTGGCAATAAAAGTGTAGCCTACTCAAGTTTGAAAAAATGTAAAACCTTGTTCATTGTTAAGTGATGATGGAATTGGCTTCCACAATCAACCCCTGATTTCTGGAAAGCTTATTTAAAGGCAGCCTGACACAGCTCTGATAAATTCCACAGGGCCATGGAGAGGTTTTTAACTAATAATTAACTTTAGCCATGCTGCTTCTCTTAGCCCATCTCCTAAACATCACCCTCTCTAGACAGTGATGCCAATGGCCCAGCTGGGCAACTCTGGCCTTGACGCTTCTGCTTGTGGCCAGCTGGGAAGCTTTGAACAAGTCATTTCAGCAGAGGATTTCTGGCTCTGCTTCCCATCTTATATTTCATCTGGTCTATTTGACTGCAGTGCAAAAAACACCTTTTTCTTCATTATGAAGGGAAAAAGCAGTCCAAGAAGTCCTTGATTTTGGTTTGACTATCCATGCACAATCCTACATACAATAATTTCATTAGTCTTGGGAGGGGAGAGGTGAGTTGTACATTTTGAAGATTCTTCTTTGAAAAATCCTTTCTTTTTCCCCCAGAATGTAACTGTGGAGGGAGAATGTGTGACAGCCAGACTGGAGCATGCCTTGCAGACAGTCCTGAAGTTTCTACTGGCACAGACTGCCCAACCATCAGTAAGAAGATTATCATGCAAACACCAAAAACTAATATCACTCTTGTATTTAGATGCTAACAAATACTGACCTAAGAGCTCGGTTCTCCAGTGACCTCAACACTTTGACCTGGGTCCCACAGGGCACATAATCATGTCAATACGCGCAGTGCCCCACTGACTGAGTACATGTGTACGTCCAACTCTGTAATACAGCCTCAATGTTTAGGCACAAACCAAGGAGCAGTAGGGAAGTATCACCAAAGCCACTGCTATAGACTTTGAGGCACAATGCCTGCAAAGTTATATTCTGGCCCTTAAAACTGCCAGCACAACTTATCTGTGCCATCTTGCATGCAATTTCTAGTTCTCTAGCAGTACATCTAATATAAACTGCTGATCTTGACAATTTGACACATATCCATCAGTCAGTTGCTTTTCCGCTATCATCTCCCCTGTTGTAATGATAGAGAGCCTGGAGAGTTTCCTGAAGCACCATGTTTTAGCTATTGGTAACCACTGGTAATTTTATAAATGTTAGTACAACTATGCCTGTGGTATAATGCAGACCATGTAGCACAAATGGGTTCCTAAACCAGCTCCCAAGAAGAGGGGACGTGTGCCTGCAAGTGCAATCAGAAGAAAAACATTTAGGAGCCACTGTCATCAAGAATACAGGCTATATAATATCAAGCAATAGCTTCTGTAGGAATCTTCATTTCATGTTCACCTAAGTCTCCTGCATTTAGCGGTGGCATCAATGTCACTAAAAATAAGGCTGTATTGCAAACATTTGGGCAGAGATACCATTTTGTGCAAGCATATTCCAAACATGTTATAACCGTGTTTTTAGAAGTTGCCTTCCTAATGAAATAGGCAGCCAAGACTCCATCTGCTGGACATCCTACCTTCTCATACCACCAAATTTTAAATACAGTTTGGGGTTCTGACAAAATGAAGTTGGTTTTTTGACCCTCATCTGTTGTTCCTCCCACCACAAACATGCAGAGTCTCTAGAGAATAGCCAGGAAATAGCTCGTGTCTCTCCCTGCTGATTACAGAGCCGCTGTGGCAGTCTCTCGGAGCAGTCCCATCTGGTGCTGCTCAGATGGAAACATCATGACTGTACTGTGGGACCTTGGAAGTGGGCGGATGGAAGTGAAAAAAAAATGGGTATCCATCAGGATCCATCAGTGACAAAGGGAGGGAACACCATGGGGCAAGAGCACGATAACGTGAATTTAAGATATTTGCTGTTAACCAACAGAAACACCATAGAAAAATGACCCTCTTTTCTTTTGCTACCAGGCTGTGACAAATGTATTTGGGATTTGACAGACGACATCCGATTAGCAGTTCTGGCAATCGATGAAAGCAAATCAACTTTACTGAGCATTTCTACAGGTGTTGCAGCTCAAAAGCGCTTGAATGACCTCAACCTCACTGCCACCCATCTCAAGGTACAAACATTGACAAAGTTTTATTTTTTAATGTAATATTAATCTATAATTTTCCACTCAATTCATACAAATTTCATTCACTGAGAAATAATATGCTTTCAGATGCACTGACTTTTTTCCCCCCACACACAGGAAGCAATGTCCAAAAAAAAGAACCATGCTGTGCTTTGGACCATCCAGGTTGATGATGCTGCAGATGAAACAAATGATCTCCTGAGAGAGGCAGCAACACTTAATGAACAGGTTTGTCTATGGCCCCCTGCCAGAGCTCTGAAGGTTTGCGGTTTGTTGTATTCTCATGCTGGTATAAGAGGTTAGTTTTAGAATAGTTTTAGTTGGAAGAGACCTACAGAGATCTACAGAGGTCTAACTGCCTGACCACTTGAGGGCTGACCAAAAGTTAAAGCATATTATTAAGGGCATTGTCCAAATGCCTCTTGAGCTCTGACAGATATGGAGCATCAACTACTCCTCTATGAAACCCCTTCCAGTGCTTGACCGCCCCCTCAGGAAAGAAATGTTTCCCAACATCTGGTCTGAACATCTAGTCTAAGTTCACCAAACAAGACTGGGAGTGCCCTGAAAGATAGTTGGGAGGACTTTCTATTCCTATTTTCTATTTCTAAACTTTCTACTTTAGCTCTGAAAGAAAAGCATAAATTAGCTATTAAGTCTTCTTTCCAGAAAAGAAAAGATGTAGGGCCAAATTCTGATTAATGTGGTCAGAGGTTTGTCACTAATCACAAAAAGCCACCTCTCAGGATGAGTTCCCACCTACCCCCCTACACATGTTTGATCTGAGATGGACACACTGACTTTCTATTTCATTTCACATTTTGATTTCTAATTAAGTGAAGTAACCAGCACTGAACTAATTCAGAGTGACTTCAGGAGTATTTGTACTACATTTGTTTTACATGTATGCTGTCAAAAAATTAAATTATGCCCGCTTAGACACTTCAAAATATATTACAAAACTGTCGGTTTAAAAGGTTTTTCACGTACCCACTGAGATGGGAGCCTGATCAGCCCTCAAGATATGCTTTAAAACAATTGTAGTCATAAATGTTGCATCCACATTCAATTGCCAGCTATAAAATTAAGGTTATCTGTTCTCAGTTCACTTTTATTGCACCCTAAAATAATACCAATATATGTTAAAAGAAGTAGGATTCAAAATTGCTTCTCCTCTATTTTAAAGCGGTATTATTAAACATCTTTCTGTTGCTAAGATATCTATATGTTAGTGAGATACACCACTCTGTTACCCTCAGAGATAACCACAGCTGTAGTAGGACTAGAGTATATTTCATGCTTATTGCAAAATGACAGACCCTATATTTATCTACCAATTCCACATTAAAATTCTACTTTGGACTAAAACTTAAATACAGGAGCAAGTAGGGGAAAAAAAAAATAAAAAAAAAGACAAAGGAAGAGGATAAAGGACTGTGTAGAGAGGAGGAAGAGAAAATTTGGGTTTTGGTATTCTTAATCAGCACTTACTTAGCAGAAAGGGTAGTGCAGAATTACACAGACTACACCTGTGTTCAAGAGAGGTTTGATTAAATCAGCACACACACATACGCACTCCTCCATACCTGTGTAAATCCAGCAGAGCCCATGCGCCTCAGTGTCCCTCTCTGCGGTTGGTAGGCAGGATGATTAAGGCATTAGGTTTCCTAGGAATATTTACTGCATTTGGATAATAACGTTTTTGCCATCTTCAGTACTATCTGGGGATTTCTTAACTCATCCCTCAGTTTGAATTTCCCTGAGCTGATAAATTCAGCATTTCCTCTGGTCTTTTCTCCCTGGTTACTTCTAGTAGTAGTTCCACGTGAATATTTACGGTTCCTTGTAAAGGTAAGGAAATAATGGCCCCAGACTCTCAGCAGAAGGAAGACCACAGCAGTAACTCTGAGTATATTGACCTTTTTGCTTTTTCAAGGCACATTTAGAGAAAATGGGTGCGAGGGCCTTGAGTGGGTTTTGCAAAGATATGCTGCATCTTCCGTTCACACCATTTCACATGCGTGACCCCATGTCTGAGGAGCTGCTCATCTAAACCCCAGAGGCAGGATGAATACACCAACTATAGGCAAATCCTCCTGCTAAACTGGAAGAATAAAGGTGACCTGTAAATCCCTGAGTCTGCTTGGGATGGTCTTAGAGTAAAACAGCACATAGCTCAATCCTCAATGTCTGGCAGAGACTTGGGGGAGCTGAACACCTTTCCCTCCTGCGCTCTTAGCAAATTTTAGGATGCACATCTGCGTATCAGCAGGAATTTGAGTGTTGTTAAGAGCACCCCTCACTCATGCTGCTGTGTTTCCCATCAATCTCACGGCAATCGGCAAACCTGTCTCAGCAATCCTCAGTGTGTTCCATAGTTAAAGAAAAATCTGGCAAGGAAAGAGTATTATTGAGGCAAACGTGTATAAAAACAGCAACAGGTTGCCTAAAATAAGCCTGAAGTGGCAATGCTGAGCAAGAGAGCATCCACAAAAAACCCTGAATACAGGAATATAAATAAAAAACATAGTTCTTTCCCTTCAAAGACTAAAAAAAAAAACCCAAGTAGATAGAAATTAAATTAAAACCTTTCTATAAATCCTCCTATTTCTTCTGTTCAGGTGCCCGTCCGTTTCTGTAGCTCTGCCTTCAAGCGCCACCTGGTGCCTCTGCAGCCCCGGAGTGAAACCCGTGGGTTTGGGTGACGGTGGCTGCCGGCGCTGAGCCCGCAGGGTCCTCAGCCCTTCTTGCAGCATTAAGCGAGTATGAAGTGAGCCCAGCAACTGTCATATATCTTCTAGCACCCCAAACCCGGAAACTAATTTTACAGTGGGTTTTTTTTTGCTGTTGCAGCCCCAACGGGGACCATGAATCAAAGACCGCTGGCAAGCAAGGGGCACAGACTCACACGTCTACACACACGTACAACACAGGGTCTAAGAAATGCTGATGGCACAGCAGGCTTTTTTTTTTTTTCTCCTTCTGGGGAAATACCAGTAACTATTAAATCTAAGGACTGCCAAAGTCAGCGATATTCTCAGAAATACAATAACTAGGACACGGTAATTCTTTGTTTTCCTTTGTGCAAGAGAACACAGCACAAAGTAGACCCTCCAACTTAATATAGTATAGGAGGGCAGCAATTCTCTCCAGAGCATTTTGAATACTCATGTTTTTTCCTAATTTTAACAAGTAGCAGAGCTGGGGACCTCACTTGAGGGAGACACTGATCTAAAAACGGTTGTGAGCTTGACACCTTTCAGTCTACATGCTTACTCAGGAAACGCCATACCCAGCAAAATGAGCCAGCCCCGCTGAAAGCCTAGGAGACTGAGCAGATGGGAGTTGTACAACTCTACATAATTTATAGCAATTCAATTGCAGCAAATGATCGATAAATACAGGGCAGATTGTAATCTCCCACTGCAATTCTGAAAATACTCACAAGGCAGCCCTTCACTTCAAACACCTCTGTAAATACCACTTTTTATGATAAATGGACTTTCACATACTCATCAGGAGAAAGCAAAATGCATGTTTACACTGCTCGTGCTCACACATGCATATGGATCTGAAAAGAAATCTAATGTCTAGCTCACATGGTTTATTCATAGGGAAATGAAGCATCCAGCAAAGGCCGACTGGTACAGAAGGAAACCATGGAGACCAACAACCGTGCTACTCAGCTTGTGCAGCACCTCAGTAATATGAGGGATAACATTCAAGGTAAATAGATTTCTTTCTAGTTCAGCTCAGTGTCAAGCACGTATTAATGAAATCCCCAGCAAAAAAAGCCTCCATAGCACCTGGGCACTCTCGCAAAGCACCCCACATGTAAGGCTTGTGCTGCCTGCAGTGTCATAACAAAAACTTGTCTCTCTTAAAGAAAACTGACACCCAGAACAAGAGCTTCTCTTTCTTTTTTTTCTCTCTTTGACAGAGCAAAATAATAGTAAATAGATTTTCATGACATACATCAAGCTGATTCAGCCCATAGCCTTTCTTTGAGTAGCTGCTCAAGGTACTTATATACACTTGTGGCAAAAAAAAAAGTCAATATCAGACTGAGGCTGGATGAAGCCACAAACACAAGCACAGGACATGTGATGGGAGTGCTCTGTGTTTTACTTGTCAGCAGATTCACACAGGAGCACTTTTCCCCTCCTGCTGATAAATAATGGAGGCCATAGCTAGACAGATTTTTTTTAATTTGTGCTTCCCCTTTTGAACCCATGGCCGTCGGTTACGTCTGACTAACCCTGGTGATTGTACCAGTGAGTGTAGCTTTAAATCCAGTTTTTGCCTTTTAACAAACTGTTGCTGAGGAGGATTGTGCTTGTTCATATAATTTCATGCAAATGCCTCTAGAAAGAAAAGGACACAGAATAGCAAATAATTTGGTGAACTTACTGGTTCCCCAAGCTCAGTGTGGAAGGCGGTGGTGATTTTTTTTTTAAGCTGCTTATTCCTTTATCTGACCAAAATTTCCAATTGAGTTTGGGTTCAGACACATCTACAGAGCATTGCAGACTAGCTCTTGTCCTCCACTTCTCTCTTTTTAATTTTTTTTTCTGAAAAAGAGAAGTAGAATTGAAAAACCACACTCATTACCTTCTTTCTCCACAAAGAAAGTGCTGCCTCCAACAGTGAAAGGCGGAATAGTAAACTGTGTGGCTAGTGCAGATGGTCCAATATGGTTATAGTGATGCTGTTTCACAGCAGGAGAGGTAAACATGATGAGGAGGATCTCCCAAAATTAGGAAAAGAGTGAAACCAAGAACTTTTCCATGTTAAAACGTTGGGATAAACTGTCACCTGTTGTCTCAGTGTCCTGCTCATCTGCCCATGAGATGTGAGAGGATGCAGATAAAACTTATAAAGTTGGGCAACATAATAGAGCAACAAAAGCATCTCTAGAAATAGCACAAAGTCCAAACCATAACTTCTCTTCTGACTGTAAATCTATATATTTTACACCTTCCCAGATGAAAATATTTTTTTATTTAGTGCCTGCAAAACTTCTTGCATCTTTTTATTGTCCCATATATCAAAGGATAAATTACAACACCTTCCCAAGCACAACCACACTTTAAAAACATTTCCTAGTCATAGAGGTTCATCTTCATCTGGAATATCTATGACATACTGTTATCATGCTGATACATAAAACTGAGATTAAACCAATTGCAGCCTCTTCTTCAGCACCTACAGAAAGCAATATACCCCTGGTGAATGAACTCAGAACCATCCGGGTCCCCCGTACACTTGCATCATGAGAGCCTCCATCCTGCCACAGAGCACACTGATTTCCCCCAGTCTTTGGTAAAGCCAGTGGTATACAAAAGCTGTCGTATATAGCACCAGAATAGAAAGGTTGGCTGGCAGCTGACATTAAACAGCCCTTTTTCAATAGAATTACTTGAATAACAGACCCGAGTAGTTCTGTCTTAGAGCAATTACTGCGAGCTCTGTGGCAACTTGTGTAAGGAAGAGCAATTACATATTAACCCTTAGCCTTGCTTATCCTGATCTCCATGATTGCTGCAACCAGTATTTTATTTCAACAAGCACAGTTAAGTTAACATACCCCATTACACAAGAGGCTGAGAGAAGGCTCATAGAATGTTGCATCCATGCTACCTTCGTACACCTGTGATGCTACATCACCTTGGACTGTCTGGCCATCCATCACATTTCTACTGCTATTGAGCAAAAGTGTCTGCCTGACCTTCACTGTATGTCACCAACAATAACTGGCAGACCTCTGCAGATGGTCCTTTTGTATTATTAATTGGTTTGGGGAAGGACAGGAACCACAGAAGGCAGACATGTATCTAGTTTGGCACACAAATAGCACAATCAGGTTGAGCTGTCCACCAAGGTCTAAGACCCATGGCATGAATTAGAAGAGAGTGTTTGTTCACCCAGAAAGCAGTTGGACAAAAGTAGGTGAAAATTGTTTTCACCATGCTCGAAACTATTCTTGTACAGGAGCATCAACCTGGTGGAAGGCAAGCCCCTCCCTATGGAAGGGAAGGTGTATGTGTGCACACAAGCACATGCGTGTGCAAGAATGAGAAGGAAAAAGAAACCCATGGAGCTGCTGGTGGTGATCAGTTACTGCTCAGTATGACCCTTCATAGTTTAACTAATGATCTCAGGAGCCAGCAAAAAACTGCATACAAACCACTCTGTCAAAGAATCAGTTGTGCTATAATTACACATCTACTTCTTATAAAAATCTTACAGATGCATAGCACTGGCTTTGCCAGCTCTGGTTATCCATAAAAGCAGTGATGAACACAAGCCAGAACTACTCACATCACAGGGCATAAAAGAGGTTATTGGTATTCAGGGCTGGGTAGTGAGAAGTTGGTAAACTTTGCGATGACCACACTGGGGATGGGTAAACTCAATTTCAGCTGTAGGAGTCCAATAGTGTTTTTTGAACCGAGACCAAAAGTTTGAAAGAGTATCTAGCTCCAAACCAGCCAAGCAGCATCAGGCCAGAAGCCATATGTTATCGCTTTAGGGTGCCTCAAACTTCTTCAGATGGAAAAAGAAATTATTTCAGTCTCCTTGCCATTATTGTTATTTAATAAACATAACATTTTTGCAGCAGCACTTAAAAACCACAATCCTGGATGAAAGCCCCAGCCTGCTACATGCCACAGAACACAGGATAAAATGATGATCCCAGCCTGTAACTGCCAAGCAGTATAATGCACACAACCCATGCCTGCTTAATCTCATCCTCTTCTGATCAGACCCCACATAAGCCAGAAAGTGTGATTTATTTACAGGTTTAATTTTAAGATTGGATTAAACATAATAATTATCTACTATAGACTTGGAGGATAATTAAAACTTTCTTTTATCATCAGCATGATCTGGATTCACAAAAGTAAAAGCACTCCACAGTATCTACTTCTCTGTAGCCATGCTGGATTGACCATCTGTTCCTTTTTCCCACAGAAATCAGCAGCAAGATGAAATACTATGCAGTTCAACAGGAGCTGAGCCCTGAAGAAATTGCCCAGAAGCTGAGTGTGGCTGAGGAGATGCTGAAGGAGATCAAACGCCGTAAGCCTTTCACTAATCACAGGCAACTTGCAGATGAAGAAGAAAATGCAGCAGAGAAGTGTGAGTTTTAAGTCTGTTTTCCATTCAGCCACATGTTGATGAGCAGCTGGCTTGGGCCAGGCAGCTCTGGATGTACTGCTGAGCCCCAGGGGAGGACCAGCAGGCACTTGGCATCAACAACTGGTGTGCTGAGGATGCTGCTGTGTCCAATTGCCTGCTCTGAGTGTCTGCTGGTGCTTGCTGCCCTCAAGGGCAGACTAATCCGTGTGTGCCTGTGCACCACAGCACCTCAGCAACAGATGCATAGGAAGGTTTGCGTCAGGGCTGGAATTGCTCATGTGAATGTCTGCCTTCCCCCCTGCCTGCTCTGCCATGGGGACAGTAAACTCCAGCAGAGAGAGACTGCTTGTATGGGAAAGAGTGGCAGCCTAATTCTCACAGCTCGGTGACCATGAGTCAGAGCCCCAGTACAATAAGTACTGTCTTCTCCAGAATAGCCTGGTTGGCTCTGACAATGAAAAGCAAATGAAGAGCAAGGAAAGCCAAACCTAATTTCTTTTAGGAAGAGCTACTTGAGAGGGGGAGTTAATGGGATTAAAATGAGATACTAAAATGAGAGTCATCTTTCGTTTTCAAAAGAGGGAGAATTTAAATCCAGTTTTAGGATTCCCCAAGTGAGCTTTTAACAAATGTGTCTCCTGAATAACAACATCAGAAATTGCTGTGTCAGTAAGTTTCATCAAAAATCCAAGCCTTGGATTAATCAGTGGCCTCTGATTTTTCTCACAGTGCTACAGCAAGTCGAAGAGTTTCACGAGAGGTACAATGATACCCGATCTCTAGTATCTGATGTGCTGGAGGAGCTCAGCGAACAGGATGTGAAGCTGTCAGACCTGGAGGAGGCATTAGACCAGGCACTTGACTATATCATACAAACAGAGGATATAAATAAGGAAAACACAGCCAATCTTCAAAGGCGTGAGGTACTACGCAGTACATTTATCATAACTGTTTTCTGTGAACACTCTGGCACTGCCGGTGCTTAAAATTGCAGATTTCAAACAATTTAGATTCAGGATTCTCTACACCAAAAAAGTATTTCTTGGACCACTCAGTGGAATGAACTTGACTCTGCAGTTTTAAGAAACAAGGAAGCTTAAAATTCCATGTAGCATGGCTGCTATAAATATTGTGGTGGGATTGTTTCACCTATGATGTACTGGTTTATAATGTGGAAGGACTTCATGCTCAAAAAAGTAATTTTATTCTATCAAAACAATTATTTATAAAGACTCTGCCCTACATTCATGCCCTGGGCTGAGTGCATTTTCCTAGTGTCTCAGCCAAACTTTCTCTCTGGTCCTCCTTAAACAGAATGTATCCCCATTCATTTCAGGAAGAGCAGTCAATTATCCTTGCATCTTCAGGCACAAATCTATTCTTTAATCACTCCACAACAGATACCTTGAAACTGGGTTTCCTGCTTGCTGGGTGAATACCCTAGCAATAAAGCTATAGCAGATTTCCCTTCCCTTATGTTCTGTTCAAATGAATAGCTTCAGTATTTTGAACAAAGTAATCACTCCAGAGGAGAGCTCAGAGGATACGTGTCCCCTGCAGCACAGAAGGGGGGCATGTTGGCTTGTAAGTGGTGGTATTAGGTTCAAATCCCAACTGATTGATGAGGAAATTGAATCTTCAGGTTTCTTATCCCAGAAAAATACTCAATCCATCAACCATACCAAAAAACTAGTTTTTCTCATCCCAGCCACTTTGTGACTCTTTAGCTGTTTTCTTTAGTTTCCTTTAGGGATGCAAAACCAGAATGTGCCACCTAAAACTTTTCTCTTTGTTTATTTTTTCAGCAAGGAAGAAAATGACAAAGAGAAAAATTTTGAACCATTTGAAGTGAACTGTTTTCATTTCAATGGCTGAAATTGTGTGGATTCTGGAGAAGAGGTGTTTAGGGAACAACTCTGTCATTTGAAAAACAATCTTGCAAATTCAGGCCAATCTCTGGCTTTCATAGCATCAGTGGCTGTTTTGAGCTCTTGAAATTTGCAGAGCTAGAAGTTCATGCTGATGTGGAAGGTCTAATAATTCAATAGAGAAATCAGGCGTGCTGCTTTCATGAATTCTTCAATGAGCAGCTTGGGATCCTTATGTACAAAGCCTCTTCTGTTGTTCCATTCTTTCATAATTATAGTGTCAAGCTGCAGCTCGTCTCACATTTATGAAGCAAAGCCTGAAGTGTGTAGTGGCAATTGTTCACTGTTTTTAACCAGTTGGAACTTCATTATTGTTCACAATGAAGCCAGATGTTGTACAAAAGTGATTGTTCACATCAGCTTTACTACTGCAAAGAGATTTCTGTACCGTAGATTTAACAAACCTCCAGAAAAAATGTGGTCTCCAGACCACTGTGAAAAATCCATGCTTAATTTCTCTCTGCTGGCAGCGCACTGAGTAATGCTTTGTGTCAATAATTGCTCATGCTGTAATATAAAATCATAGAATCATAGAATGGTTAGAGTTGGAAGGGACCTTAAAGATCATCAAGTTCCAAGCCCCCTGCCATGGGCAGGGACACCTCCCACTAGAGCAGGTTGCTCAAAGCCCCATCCAGCCTGGCCTTGAACACTCCCAGGGATGGGGCAGCCACAACTTCCCTGGGCAAAACAAAATTGGTAATTAAAAAAAATCCAAAATTCCTTCCACAAAGACAAGGAAGTCCAAAGAGTCACATTGTAATATGCAGCTATTAGAGATGTCTGGGAAAAACTTAGACCTCAAATTTGTGTAAAATCTGTTTAGTTTATCATTTTATCATTTAAATTAACTTCAATAAATTTAACAAAAAGTGGTAACACTGTATTTTAGCAATGCAAAGATGGGTTTTGATGTGATTTAATTTTGTTTTATTTATTGTAGAAACAACATGAGAAAATAAAAGAGCAAGTAGATGAAGTCAATGGCACTCTGTTAAGTGCCACAACTATTTTGGCAGCACCACAAAAAGTCAACTCTGAGTTAAGTGAGGTAATAAAGGTAGGTGCCTCAGGGACCTGTTTAAATGATATATCTTGATTTTTTTAACTTTTAAGTCATATGTTTAGACCACTAAATAAAAAACTCTTTTTTTTTGTACTGCTTCAATGAGATACTGATAAATAGACCCAAAAGAAAAATATAAATCTTCCTGGATGAAAAGCTATGTAATTACATTTTACTACTTCAGAAAAACAATTATATTATAAGGACACCTTACTGTAGGCAGGGCTGAACGAAGGATTTTGCTATAGAGCTCTCAACCATTTCGTTACAAGCAGTTGCCAAAAGATGTCCTGGCAAAAGACTGCACTATATGCTAAATTCCTTTTCTTGTGCCTGCAAGTGAGCACAGTAGAAGGTTAAAGATCCCAGATATCAGTGTTAAAACCAACCACTGTCAGAGTGTAAAACATATATAAACAGATTGTCTTAGAGAAATCCTCTTCCAGAACTGCAGACTAGTATCCAGTGTGTTTTCAATGAGACAAGATATTGTAGGAAATTTTTAGAAATTTCAAGGTTTTGGATTTACTATGAAAAAACAAAGAAAATAAAACTGTGATTTTGCCAACTAAATATTTACCAAAGCCACTTCTTTTCCCTGCTGCGTTTTATCTTAAAATTTGGAGAGAATTTAAGACAAATGAAAATTCTCCATAATCATTCATTCTGGTTATACTTCCCAACTTTTTTTATTTTAACATGAAAGCAAATATCAAAGTTCATTAATTTTTCTTTGAAAAAGTAATTTAAGAAAACAGAAAGAAGATAGTTTGCTTAATAACCCTCCCTTATCAAATGCTCCTCTTTATGGTTCCCTGCAATTTGTACAAAACAAATTGCAGCAGTTCATCATTTCGGGTCCTCCACTCCTGTAGACAAGTTTTCAGATAGGGGACATTCACACTGCAGGGAAGGAAGTAGTATGCAAACATCATACATCTTCCATCTTTATCAGAAATAAGTATTTTCACACTTCACTCATTCATCCTTTTTCTCTCCCTTCTTTTCATCCTTTTTTCAGCTATTTTCTATTTACAGTCCTCAAACATATCAGCAAGCTCGTGTATTGGAGAGAAGGCGAATGCAGGCCCATTTGGTCTTCCCCACAAATATTTCATATAAGGAAGAAGTATGGCTAAGGCAAAGGGATAGTATTTCTCCTTGCCTATATATCCACATAAATATAGTTTTTAAGTGGACTGATTTACAAATTAGACTGCCACAAAATCTCCTAGAATGAGCGATGACTCCGTGAAAGGAGACAGAAAGGGGCCAAGGCCCGTTATGCACAACATGGCACAGCTCACAGCCATACAGCTAAACCCTCTGCCCCCCTACAGCAATTGCCAAATTGTCCCCAGGGCACAGGCACTGCCCCATGCAATCCCTCGAGGAGGCAGGTTTGGGAGAGTGGCACGTGGCCAAGGTTAAAATAGTGCCAGGGTCCACACAGTTAACAGGATGATGCATAAGCCGAGCCACCACAGCACTGTTTAGTTCACTTGTCTAGATATCACTTAGAAGTCTCAAAACCTAATTTCTGGCCTGCAGTCTTCACAAAGAAGAGGAAAAAAAAAAAAAGAAAAAAAAAAGAAAAAGAAAAGAAAATTAGGGGTTCTACCTCCCAATTTAAGTAGCAACACAATGAGGGTATTTTTTTCAGAGATCTGGTTTAATTACTTCACCTAGGAGCACTTCACTCTGAAAGACTTGTCATTGGCACCATTCTGGAGTAAACATAAAAGATAGTACAACATTTATCAACCGTCCTTCTTTCATATTTTAGACATATCTCTCTAATATCTTTTTAAGGGATTCCTGGAATTTTGCTTGATTTTTATCTTCCTGCATTTGGTTTGCTGTACTAACATTTGTGGGACAGACTCTTATATTAGTTCTCTTTTTTATCTGTTAAAAATATAAAACTAATAAAACAGAAAACAACATCATAATAATATACAGGGCAAAATAAAACATAATAATCAAAATATAGACTGGATTTTTTACAATTTTCATCTTATTTGCTTCTTTCCATATTTTGTTCAGAATGTGTCGGGGTTCTACGCAGAAATAGACGGAGCAAAAAAGGAATTGCAAGAAAAAATAGCCAATCTGTCTCTGTTTGACGATGCTTTGGTAGAAAAGGCTATGCATCACGCACACAACCTAAGAAGACTCGCTGATGAGCTGGACCGGTAAGGTTTAACTTCAGCAGACTCTTCTCATACAAGTGCTACTCACTGAACAGATGAATTAACTAAAAGACAAGCCAAAACGCAGTGACATTAAATATTCTGTCTCCAAATAGGCACTAAACAAATCACACTAAGTCATGTATGGAATGACTTGCCATGGTCCAGAGGAAAGAGCTGAAGTTCAGCTCAGCAAAATCTATTAATCTTTTCAAAGAATAAACATGTATCTTACACAACATTCTCCCTTTTCTAATCTGGCATGTTCCTCTCTTTCCATAGCAAAAGAATAGGAAAGGTTGGTTACTGAAAAGTAAAATAATACAGGCAGGTTAAATGGGGTTTGCAGAAACAGCTCGTGTCAGTAAATCCATTCACATTACAAAATGTTTAGCACTATGGGTCACAAAATGGGCTTTGGGATAATTTTTTTTCAAGAACTGGTTTACAGATGGAATAGTTCTGCTACTCAATAGGTTGTGTCCACGCAAAACTGGTCCACTGTAACCAAAAACTACCATATTTTGCTGAAAAATACATGCATCAGCTTTCTCTCATTTACTAAAAAGTAACTTTTAGACAGATTTGAAATACTACTTTATTTGCAATTGGCACTATCTACAGAAAAATCACTTCTGCAAATGAATTCTTAAATAAAATATGTCACCAAATCCTACCTTAAGTAACACCATGGACATCATACACTTTTGAAAGATAAGTATAAAACTACTCTTCAAGTATATTACCTAAATACCAATTATTTCTAAATATGAGCATGAAAAAGAAAACAGATGGTTTTCTTTTACACAATTGTATAAAGCTGACATCTTAAACTCTGTTCTATAATGCCACAGAAACTACAGCCAGCCCGAAAAACACAGTGTGTTCAGTCTGAGATTAGCAGAATCACTTGAAAGAAAATACCCTACGTGGCTACCCTTCTTCCCTTACCAAAATAATTTAAAAATTCCTACTAAGTCAAACACATTAAGAATTTAACAGAAAGTAAACAGAAATAATTATGAAATAGCCAGATGGAAATGTGCTGACTCTTTCATTTGTTGAGAAGATTGTCCGGCAGTGAAACTTTAATCCTTTAAAATATTTAGCTTCTCTTCAAATCATTTTGGTTTTATAGGTTTGCTTTATAAGCCTGTTCAGCTTTTATTTGGTCTTAGGTCCCCCTTTGTCTTAGGGGAATATAGCAGGAAATTCTTGCAAAAACAATGAATCTGGAAACTTAATAACTCCTTAGTGTACAAATGATTTGAAGTGAATACTACATACAGAGATATATATATACATATATATGTAGTCTATTTAAAGACAGAGAGTCTACCTATATATAGTTGATGTATATCCTGAACTCTGTTTATCAAAAAATATTAAAAAATAGTATTTATTCAAAGTTGTTAACAGCTGAAGGTTGAGCCCTGAACCAACTTGTGTTTGGGATCTCCCTTGAAGACCATTAATTGCTTAATATGCAAATCAAGCTCTACCATGACAGCAAAACTATCCTGTGGTTTTTAAATCTAAGTTTTTGCAAAGTTTCATGACCATGGGCAGTTCTTCATCTGACCCTCCTCGTTTTCCCACCTACCTTTGGAAAATATAAGCAGCCCAGTGATAAAGCTGTCCTGGCCACTGGAACACACAAGTCTTTCCATTCATGGCCAGGAGCTATACTTATAGAAGGACAGCTGATAGATCTGTTATACTGTTAATTTATGGAATACTTAATGTAGATTAAAAAAGATAAAAGCTCAGTAGTCATTTGTTGGTGCTCACAAGGGAAAAATTCCCAGAGTTAAACCACTGGGAAGTACCTTCTATCCATATGCTTTTCGCCTGCTTCAGATTGATATAAATGGTCATACACAATGAAGATACTGTGTATAGATAAGTAAGATAAATACTACTTAGGCCAAGTATATTGATGTGTGTGATTATATAGTCAGAATTCACAGAATGTTATGAAAAATATCCATTTTGAAAGTACTTTGATTCAGTTTGGTTTCTTCCTCCTTTTACTCTCTTTTTAACAGGAATCTGTATGGTGTTGATACAAATGGTTTGGTACAAAGGGCAATAAATGCTTCAAATGTGTATGAAAACATTGCTGGTTATATTGAAGAAGCCAATAAAACTGCATTGCTGGCACTGAACACAACAAACCGAGTCACCGATGTAAGCATTTTTTATATCAGCTTCTACTTTGCAATGCTTCAGGGACTTTGGTCCACAAGCTATAAAGAAAAAACAAGATTTATCTTAACTGTCATTGTTGAACTACTCACTGCACATTTTGCTTCATCTACTATTTTCCGAATTCAATCTTAGGTGGTTAATTATTCTGCGAGCCTAAAGTTCCCTGGTATTCAAAAAAAAGCAACAGGTTCTTCTGTCCCTAAGTATTGGGGTGATGCTTCTTGGTGTTGTCAAGGTATCTCTGTGAAAGTCCAGACAACTCCCAGGCCCTGCAGGAACCTGAGCTGACATTCAGTGCCCAAGTCCTCCTACTGCAGACAGCACCATGTGCCAGGCAAGGCGGTCAAGGCATCTAACAGAAGCATCACTGTTTCTCATAGAAGGCCAAGTTAAAATGGGGTAAATAGCCCACTCACACACTCAGTACAGAGATGAGGGTGCTAATTTTGTCTCTGGCCTTGCTGTTCTAAAACATTTAACCATTTATTATGAATTTTTGTATGTATATAGTTTCTGACCTATACACACGCTACTTAACAGCAATTTGTTAGTGGGATAGCAAGAAGATTTGATTAGATTACAGAGGCCTGAACCCCAGAGAGCTGTGGGACTTCAGGTCTGGTCCTCTGCTTCCAGCACATGACTGGGGACCGCAAGCCCAGGCGTACATAGTGCAAGTGTTCATCACCCATCTGAGATGACAGTAGGAACAAACAATCACAGTGTCTAACCAACATGCAGCATGAGTGTCACATTGACCATGTTGGAGGCAAGAAATTAAGAGGACCTTTGTGTTTTCTGCACCTTCAATATTCAGTGGTGTTGTCTGGAAAAGCATTCATTTCTCTAAACTTTAATTGCAATTTACAGAAAATTTTGCTTTGCAGACTTTTTTTTTCCAATCCAACTGCCAATCTTAAATGTTAACATGGGAAATGAAACTGCAGTGACTTTGCAGCTGCAATTATATGAAGTAACATGTTGTCCACAATTAAACACCATAAAGAGGAACATTTGATAAGCATTATCCTGACTTTCTTTTTGGAACACCCTCACAGGCTGCAGTTGGAATTGATACTCAGATCATTTACCGTAAAGGTAAAAGCGAAGAGCTTCTCAACCGAGCCATGGAGTTACAGGGGACAGCAGCTGACAGTAAATATGCTTCTTTTCTATCTTCCTAGCTAGTTTATAAGCATGTGCATTACAATAAATTTCAAAAGCACATCACTAGGGCAGAACTGCTGTAACAGAATAGTGTATTGATCAAAGTTGCCACACAAAGTACTTGAAATGACCACAGGCAGAGTTTTAGTAGTTCACGTGTTGTCATCCTGCCAAATGCCGAAAGTTTATTTCGTACACAAAAGGACCATTTCGGACATGAAGCACTGTTTAAACATAGAATCATAGAATCATAGAATCACTTAGGTTGGAAGAGACCCCTGGGATCATCAAGTCCAAAATGTGGACATGTGGTCCTGCAAACAGATGCTCACAGGTAAATATACTCAATCAAGTAGTTCAACTGAAATCAATTCACAACAGCATAAGCATTCCGAAAGCTGAATTTCACCAATGAAGGATAATAATAATTGTTAAAGGATTTTGGCCTTTTTTTCACTGAATTTTTTTTTCACTGAAAAGAAAGATCTAAAATTACAGAAATTATCTCTTCATTTTTTCAGGACCTTTTGAGTTCCATAAAACTTTTCCTATATACTTGTTGCAGCTATTCTCAGCAGTTCTGGTAAAGCCAAGAGAGATTGCACTGACTGAGATACAGGTCTCCACCCTGCAGGAAGCAGATAATGGCTGGGAGCTGCAAGGTTGCTTTTTCCTTTAGATTATGTGAAGTCAAGAGTGTTAGTATGGCCTATACTTAAAGAGGCTATAGTATACTACCTACAGTGTATTATATGCTTAGTAACATACCTGCACAGGCTAAAATTTACCTTTTTAAATGCCACTTTGATGCAACTGAGCTATACCTCCTATTTTCTCCCTACAGGTAATGATTTAGCCATTGCAGACACCAGCCGGCACGTTAATGGCACTTTTGCTAGGATGAATGCTCTGCGAAGCCAACTCATGAGAGTCATCACAAAAATGCAATCAGCAGAGCCAGGTTGTAAGAGGAAGTTTATCTTTATGATGCTTTGTTTTCATATATTTAAGAGCATATTTTATCTTCACATACCTATAAAGTTGGTATTAAGATTTCAGTCCCAGGAAGCCTAAAGGAATTTGACTGAAACTACAAGATCTGGATAGTAAACATCCAGTTTTAATACATTCATGATGAAATTGTTTGCTTTTCCACCTGAAATTATTAACATTCTTCTTGATCCTCCTTACTACAACTGTCCTCTCCCATGTTACTCTTGATCTTTTCAGAGTTTGGATAATCTACAAGAATCTTTGAAAGAGTTAATTTCTTCTCATCCCCTATTTATTTTGTAGTGGAGGCCAGAGAGCGTTTGGAGCAAGCTAAAATGAAGACTGAAGAGGCTGTTAGTGCTATCACGACAGTAACACAGGCTACAACTCCCATGGAAGAGAACGTGAGCTTGTGGTCTCAAAACATGGAAGACTTCCAGCACAATTCAGCAGCATATGACAGTGCTGTGCATTCAGCTGGGGATGCAGGTATGTTGACCTGAATTTTGCCATTCTTTAACATTAAAAGGTCAGAGAGTCATCGCAACATCATATTGTAAGGATTGTTTATACTGCATATTCGTTGCATACCATCTTCTAGCATTTTCCCTCCATGAAAAGATTACAAAAGTCAGCAGTTTCTAGAGGCTCGAGTATACATTAAAACTTTTGGATATTTGCTTATTTCCAAAAATGACTTAAACACTTAAGGGCTGAAGTCTTATTGGCTTATTCTAAGTCGACTTTATCAGGCCACCAAGGTCACACTGAATGGTAGACAGCTTGTTTAAATACTTCTTGCAATTGGCATTTAGGTTTTTTTAACATTGTGAGGCATTTTAAAACAGAGCCCTTTTGTCCTCAGTAGTTCAAATGTAGAGAAGAAATGGTCCCTGACTTGATGAGCTTGCAGTCTAAACAAAGGAGGCAAAGAAGATTAGGGAGGAAATATAATATTTAAGCAGGATGATTGCTCGAAAAGCTTGTAAACATCACATTAATTCCACTTTTATTATCAGGGGGAGGAATAAGAGAAAAGTAATTTAATGTTATTTCCAGAGTTCAGTAATGGATAAGACCTGCACACTAATATTTTTGGTTAAGTGAATGCTCCCAAGAACTGCTACAAAAGTGGTTCCCTCTGCAAGAAGAAATATAGTACTATTCGATACTGTGACTTATAGCTCAAGAACTGGAGGCAATTCACATTTCTCTGAGCTTTTCATCCAAAGGAAAAAATGAGCTGCTCCCTCTGGAGAATGGGTAAGCTCACTGCTAGTCACTGCACAGAGGTCCATAAGGGACCTCTTAATATAATAGCATAGTTAATCATAGAATCATTTAGGTTGGAAGAGACTGTTGAGAGCAGGCCCTTTAAGAGGGAGTTACTGAAAGGGCACATATGCAAATAAGTGGAAGTAAGCGAAACGAAGTATAGTGAAGGCGAAACAAAGTGTGGGAAACAGCAAATGACACAAATGTTGTAGCCAATCATGGGGCAACTTTAAGCCTGTGGAAAGTGTGTGGAAAGCTCGTGGACAATACCCCTCTCCCTATCCGAAATGTAGTGCTTAGCGAATGAGGACCTGTAACTGTAGAACGATTATGTGCTTCCCGACGGTGTGTGCTTCCTGGGAGTGCTCCCTGGTGCTTCCTGGGTGCTTCCTGAGAGAGGTGCTTCCTGGGTGCGCTTCCTGATTCGGGTGCTTGCTGGAATGGCTTCCTGATTGATGGCGTCGGGNGTGTGGCCTCACCAGTGCTGAGTACAGGGGGACAATCACCTCCCTACTTCTGTTGGTCACACTATTTCTTATACAAGCCAGGATGCTATTGTTAGTTAATTGTTACCAATGTTACTAATGTAACTAATGTTATTAGTTAATGTAATGCTAATGGTTAATATAATAGCAGTTGTATTGCATTGCTGTAAAAGTTTTGATCACCACAGAACACAGCTTAGGCTGTGAGCTGGGGTCCAACTCCCATTTAAGCTAAAGTAAATGTGGGTATGATTGGCATCCAGGGAGGGAATGGTATGAAGAAAAACATCTAAGAGAAACACTCTGCTATAGGTTATACATGAAGGGTTTTCGTTTTATTCACCTTTGCACTTCATTTACGTTTAACATTTACTAGTGCCAGTTTAGCAGACAGAGCAGTAACACAAACTGCCTTTGACTCTTCATGCTCAAAATGTTAGCAGGCATTCAGAATTCAAAAAATCTGCTCATACTAGCTGTGATACTGGAAGAAATATTTCCAGTAGGATTTGAGAGGCTCTGTAAAAGTATACAGTCCTATGATGGCCCAGCTCTCCTAGTTGGCTATGTTCCGAAAAAGTCATGCATGGTATAGTCACCACGAGTTGTAAAGAACAGCTTCGCTCCTATGTGATATGCCCGGCAATAATGTCTTCTCTGTGATAGTGGGTTTGCAGGTAGGGAGTTGCCTTGAAAGTACTGGGATCATATCAGAGCACCTGGAGGGCTTGCTGACTACAAGCTAATGTTAATATGCAAACGTGGGCAGTGTGTGCCCTGCTACATTTGTAGAGGCAGCTTTTCCATGGCATTTTTGGTCTGAAGGCTTTTGTTATTGTTGTTTCAAGGCACAACAATTGTTTTTTTTTTCAGAAAGATCAGGTGTAAATAGCTGAGAAGACAGATCAGTACTACAAAGGAGGCTGGCATGGGTGGTCATCCAGTCAGATGTGACTGGATGATTCACAGCCTGGAAAGGCAGATGTAGACATGCTGGGGAACAGTGGAGAGTTCTCAGATCAGCTGTGTATGTTGCCAGGAGAGGTTGACGTGGCAAGAGGAATGTCCATCAAAGTTCAAAAGAAAGTCACAAAAAGTGTTCAGATGAACATGTGAAGTGTTCAGATGAACACCTGAAACACCAAAACAATGGATCATCATATCAATACCAAGATCACAATAGCTGAACCCTCTAAGCTGGCATGTCTGGATTAACTTCGAATAAAGCTCGCAAGTGATTTTTGGAAGGGTGAGAGCATGTCTTGGCTGAGCATTTTCTCTGAGAATGTAACCATCGTGCAGGGAACTGGTGGGCCCCAGCAGAGAGGATGAAGGACAGTTTGGGAAGGAAAGCATGAAAGGAGAAAGTGTCTGGAAGATTACAGTTAAGTAGATGATGAAACAGATGAAAAGCCCGTTTTTCAAGATATCAGATCAGATACAATTCCAATTCAGTTGCTGATTATTAAAAAAAAAAAAAAATGTTTGAAATTTGCTAAATCATTTCTGAGATTGCAATTTTTTTACTTTAAGAAAAATGTAGGCTTTTTTCCAGTGCAATGGAACATTCATTTCAAAAGACAGAAAACTTTCTGTAAGTTGATTATTATATTAGTTATTTTTAAGACAAAATATTCATGCATTGTGGAATTAATTAACAATTCTTTGAAGATTTGCTAAAACAATGGCATTTTAATGTACAGTAAGATTTGTGTAGAATATCTGATTACTAAACCCCAGCAGAGAAGTTCTTTCAGGACTTAATGGGAGTGATTGGTGAGTCTAAAGTTGTATATGCCCACTCCTACACTTGGAAAGTAAAACAAGTAAAAAGAGCACAACAGGGAGAGGGCAGGACCATGACAAATGTAGCTTTTCACTCTACCCAAAGAGAAGCAGGATTTGTAGGACTCCATGGGATCTTCTCATACCGTGGGTTGCTCTGAACAAGGCTGAAAGCTGCTTCAGTCTTCAGACAACACAAAACCGGAAGCACAGAAAAGTCAGAAAAGTGATTGGAGGCCTCCTTTCCCTTCTATACAGTCTCAGTACACCTGAGGATTAGCTTTTCTAAACATCTTTCTGCTGTCTTCTCAGAAGAGCAGAAATGGTGGATGCAAGTTGACAACGCCTAAAATAAAACTGCAAACCCTACAAATCTTGTCTTAACCTTTATAGGGAATCCATGTCATTAAAAATTAACTATGAATACTGGATCTTTCTTATATGCATGTAGCTGGTGGCTAAAATCAAAGTTCATTATACTCAGCTAGTTGTACCTACATCTAATTAAAGATGAAAAATGATATGATGTGTAAATATCCTTCAAAGGGCAGCATGTCATTGGAATCTGATGTGATGAAATGGGATTATATAATTAGGAGTAATTATTTTTCTTTCTCAGTAATTTTTCTGTCTGCTTGTCTTTCTGGAAAAGGACTTCTCTCCCTCAGAAGAAAGCACTTGCATTTCCCTTCGATAACAATTCTGCTTGCACATGTACCAGAAGACACAGTAGTGAAAGACCAAAAGTCCAGGACTCCGATTCATGACCCCTGCAGATGTAGGCAGGAAAGTTGGAGAGGTTACCACTCACAGGGACTGGGGCAGGTCATACGCACAGTTGAAGTGCACAAGCACCATCAGCTAAGGTTTTCTGCCATTGCAGAGCACAGGCCTGTTACCACAGTCTGAAAGCATCAGTGTTTCTGTGAGCAGAGTGGGCTGTGGACCACACGCAGACCCATCACCTGTGCAGCCATTGCTGCTATTTGGGAGAGATGCACAGCTGAGAGCAGAGGGAAAGAACTTATTCATCTCCCCTAAAATGAATTTGAAGAGCTTGTGAACTCTAGCTCCTAGATGCAGTTCCCAGGTCAGCCACACATACCCAGTGAGACAAATAATCCTTCTGCTCCAGTTGCCATATCTGTAAAATTGCATTTAACATTTATTTGCCTTGAAGGAAGATGAAAAGGTTGAAGTGATTAACATTTGAAAAGCTCCTTGAGGAAAGTATTGCAGAGGTACAAGACCATGGTAAGTACCTAGGAGTCCCAGTCTCCTTCGTGCAAACTTCTTTCCAAAAACTTTTGCAATACTAGATTATGATAAATCACCTACCTTTCTGAAATCACTGCCTCTCACACACCACAGTTAGGACTTGTTCTTAACACAGAAAGAGATAGGTGAGTTAACCTAAGAGAGCAAGGAGGAATTTTCCTGTGTTAGAAAGCAGAGAATAACAAGCTGTCACTTCTTTTCGAACCGCAGCAAAGAAACTTACAGAAGTCTTCCCTCAACTCCTGCATAAACTGCACACTGTAGAACAGAAGGCACCAACAAACAATATTTCTTCCAATATTCAGCGGATCAGAGAGTTAATTGCTCAGACCAGGAGTGTAGCAAGCAAGGTAAAACTTTTGGGTGGGACTTTTGGTTACTAGTGCTAATAATCACATGCATCTTACTATGACCTCTTCTGTCTTGGACTATGTCAGAAGCCCAAACCTTGACGTTATCACTTCCCAACAACTGGATAAACAAAGTACCACAGAAGTCATTAAAATCTTTACAGTTTCTATTTGCAAGCAATTAACATTACCATGGTATTCATGGTAGACTACTGTTACTGAAGTAGCAAATTTAAGTAATTGGCACAGTGATAATTGGCACAATAACAAAAATATTTAAAGCTAAAACTAATAGGTCATTATTCAGCTGCTGTAATGTCATTACAACATTAATTACAAGCAGTAATTACAAGTAGTAACTATGGCAATTTAATGCAAACTTTTCTGAGATGACAGTATGCCTTTTTTTTCCTATTGAATGAATTTTCTGCAAGGCAAGAGAATCTTTGGCTCACAGATTTAACAGAGAAAAACACTTCCATTATCATACATAAATTATGAGGGATTTTTCTGTAACAAGAGCACCAAGGTCACAACAGTATATTTTAATTAGTTCGGAGAAATCAAAAATTCAATGTATTACTGTATGTTCACAATGCTGGAATATGCTGTCCATGTACATTACTTCAAACAAGAAAAGGAAAAATCAGTCAGTATGTGTGCAGTGCTTGACTTCTTGAAGTGTACTTCATCATCCAGGTATACTGTGCTTAAACTTGAAAACATTACTTCAGTTATGTTGAAAGCATTTTGAACTAAAATAAACTTGTTTTTAAATTTTATTAGCAACTCATGTATAGCAGGGTAACTTCAGTAATGTAACAAGATTAGTCATGAACAGAAAATTGGTCATACTGCTCCCAAAGCAAAGAAATAAATTATGGGTAGAAGTTTTATAGCTATGTAAGAATTCCATTACGTGCCATACATAATGTTGTAGCCCTGATTCAACTAAGCACACATCTATGTCCCACTGAATTTTAATTTACTTTATGAATGTGCTTAAGCACAGTTAATTAGGAGCTTTAATTAATTTTAAAATTAATTCCCTTCATCTTCTTTGCAGTGTCTTCCAGAAGCAATTGTTATAAACACACGATTTTGTGTGGCCAATATATAGGTGCCAGCTCTGCTCTTGCAGTAAGCAAGGCTGCTGGCTAAGTATTCTTGCACATTTACCTTAAGTAATGTCCCCAGACAGCAATAACATGTCTCATTTGCAACTGCAGGTCCAAGTTTCCATGACATTTGAAGGCCAATCAGCTGTTGAAGTCAATCCAAAGATCAACGTGGAGGAACTGAAATCTTTCACTTCCATGAGCTTGTACATAAAGTTTCCGAAAGACAACCCACAGCTGGCAGCATCTCCGGACAGATTTATATTGTACCTTGGAAACAAAGATGTAAGAGAATAATCCAGATAACTTACATATGTGTATATATATATATATGTAAGAAAATTGAAATAGGTTTTAAGTTTATTTGCCCTTGGGTTTTCCTCTCACTGTTTCTCCATGTTGCAAAATAAGAGGTGTCTACTGTATGACTGTCACTGATTTTGTGACAAGCAAAGAGCAAGGGTTCCCAAGACCCCGGTCCTTGCAACTTCTTACCCCAAACAATGAAAGATTCTCTCTAAGAAGGAAATTAGACTGCCCATGCAGCATTCTGCTGTGACTGTCACTGCTGGGAGCCACACTTGCTGTCTCCACTGCCAGTACTGAAGTTCTGATGCAGTTAATGTCACCTGCCTGGCATCTGTGTTTATGCTGCTGACAGTGTCGATTCCAAATCTCGGAGGTCAAAACCCAAAAAACAAGCAGAATTCTTTGCCCGGGGCTTGTGCTGCTGTAGTACACTCTGTACATCGGTACTTTGAAAGACCTAGAAAGGGTGTGTGCTTTCACCACCTGTTAAGTGTTGTGAAATAATTGCTCTTTAAATTGTGGTTCCTGAAAGAAAAAAATTCACACCTCACAAGCCAGGTATAATCCTGGCAAGCTGTTACTTGGGAGGGGTAAAGAGGCATGCTTTTCTTTTTAAGCTTTTCTAAAACGAACATCTACTGAATATAAATCAGGTGAAAGCCCTCTTGGCAGAATATTTAATTGCAGCATAATACCTAGGCTTTAGACAAATGTTCCTATTTCCTCCATGTGACACTGCACACCAAATACTGATGAACAGCTTCCCATTGAACATGACCAATTTACAGTCAGAAGACATCTCATGACCTTGTATTTATATCAATCAAAATGATTGAAAGTAAAATATCAGAGACTTTTTCTGTACAGTTTTATCTGGTGAAAGAAAGACATTTGAGAATGAAGCTTTGTTTATTAGTTATATTTAAAGATCAAAGTCCACCCTTAATTAATGTTCTGCCTTAAATCTCTTTCAATGTTGTAGTTCTGACATCTTTCTCCATTTGTGTTTTTAGGCAAAAAATTACATTGGTCTTGCAATTAAAAACGACAACCTTGTGTACATTTATAATCTGGGGGGCCAAGATGTGGAGATACCTCTGGATGCCAAGCCAGTCAGCACCTGGCCTTCTTACTTCAGCATCATCAAAATTGAGAGGTAACGCTTGTCCCCCAAATCAAGCAGTTACTAGAATAAAAAATCAAACAGAAAAGTCTGGATTAGAACTTCCCATTAGGAGTCTTCAATGTCTGGCTCTACTCCTGGAAATTCTCTTTGCTTTTAGAGAGCCAGGACCCAAGGGGCCGCAGGGGGGAAGATAAATTGTGGTTTCTCTCTTTCTTTCCCGCAATGTACCAGTCTTCTAGTAAGGAAATAAAAACCCTTCCTGGAGCTGAAGGCTTGATTGTTCTTTCTTAAATCTGGCCAACATGGAAATCTTTTCTCTTACAATTCCTTTCTACAGGATTGGAAGACATGGCAAAATGTTTTTAACTGTGCCCAGTGTTAGCAGCACAGCTGAAGAAAAATTCATCAAAAAGGGAGAGGTTCTTGGTCCTGGTTCTCTCCTTAATTTGGAACCTGAAAATGCTGTTTTCTATGTTGGTGGAGTGCCTCCAGACTTCAAGGTTGGTCAGATAAATACTCTATATTAAAAATTAAATAATGCAAATCTATCTTGCTGGGCTTCCCTATAAACACAGAAATGGATAATAAATTATCACTCACTTATTAATAAATTATTTAGTCATTTATCATCCTAGAACTCCATTTTCTAGCTGTGGCAAAAACTACTGTTTTCTCTAGCATATCACGTCATACAGTAAGATGATCACATTCTTATCGGCTGTTATGCAAGTTTTCTGAAATGTAATAATAAGACAAAAGCTTGCTAGCTATTAAGTAGCATGCATAAATTAAGGCCTATTAGCCCAGCTTAACAAAGTTTGCAGGGTACCAGTGTTTTTCAATGCTAATTAGTTATTGGCGCTTACAATCTCTTCTTTACAATTGTCACAAAAATGAAATGTATTGTTAGTATTAGGACAGTATGAGAAACTAGCAATATAGTGCTTTGGTTGTATTTAAATTATCATTGGTTTAAATCCAGCCTTACAACAGCATGAAGACTTGCCTGTGCAAAACATGTCTGCGTGAAACAGTTGGTTCAGGCTAGTTCCTGTTAGTTAGCATGAATTAGCACCTCACTTACCTGCTTCTGTGAACATACCAGGTCCTCTTTTTGTATTTCGAAATGGCTATGAATGACCTTGGCTATGAAAATTGCATGGCTGACTGAAAACGTAATTAGAAAGTACATTTAGAGAGTGCTAAATTATCTAAGCTAACTGTGGTAGGTGCTAAAAGCATCCAATTACTGTTCCACAAGCAGCTTTCCTAATGATATAAAACCAAAGATTAACACAATAGAATCACAGAATCATAGAATGGTTTTGGTTGGAAGGGACCTTAAAGATCACCTGTTTCCAACCCCAATTGCGCATTCCCGAGCTCTTCCGTTGCTGTGACTACCAGGTATGTGCCATGGTCTAAATTTTAGATTACTGAGCCCTGGGTGCAAATTGCCTGGGAATAGGACTGAGGACTGAATAATATTTGCATACACACACACACAAAGTAATCCAGTATATGAAGCCTCCAGATCTGTTTCAGAGCAAGGCAGAGGAAAAGGAAAAGAGAAAAGTGAAAGAAAGTGGGAAGGGGAATAGGAAGAAAAGGATTAACAGAATTATTTGATAAACATATGGGTCTTTTCTCCCTTAGGAATGGACACCTCACATTTCTATTTATTAACATATTTGCCAAAATCTTTTTCCTTTGCTTCCCTGTTACATACTTTGCAAATAGAAATGTACCACCTAACCATTAAAACGGAATAGTGCAAGAAACAAAAGAGGAAACACGATCGCTTACCAAGTGTACCTGTGCTGCAGAGAATTTCATCTTCTCTTACAGCTACACATATTCTGCATTTCTGTATTACCATTATTATTACATCCTAAGCAAAATGAAATAATGAGAAGCTGAAGAAAAGTTACTGCAGTGATCAGACTCTGAAGTACAAGAGGTGATATCAATATCACACCTGTTCCACAGGGCAGAGTATTTTAATATTGAAAGAATTATTCACTAGCTCTGACAGCTTTATTCTTTAGCATTTTTTCCCCTCACCAATTTGTCTGTTTAAATTCCATTTGCAGTGACCTTTGTTAAAAGAAGGAGTTTCTGTATCCTGCTAAGTGTTCAAAAAAATACCTACTGAGGATTAGGCAGTGGTACAGACTTTGAATACAAGTCTCCTGGGTTTACAGAGTTCTCTCATTTCTCTCTCTTTCGTCATGGTGTGAAGTTATTTTTCTGGCAGTGGATGAAATATCTACTGACAGATTCAAATACATTGAGCAAGATCTGCAATTAGTAAAACCAAGCATGCTGCCTTCAAAACTAGAGTAGTTTTTGTTTGCAGTTGGCTCACCTGGCCTATCATTGTCACTGTGAGGCCATCTATGTGGTCCATTTTAACTTACAGCACAATGACATTATAAGGACTGCAAAGAGAATTCCAAGGTAGCACCATCCCATTTGTTTCAAGATATGAAGAGCACAGAGGCAAAAATGACGCCAAGCATAAATACTTTCATAATACCCAAATAAAGAGCGTGACCTTTCTCTTTTTACCTCTTCTTGCCCTCTGCACAGCTCCCTCCCAGCTTAAACCTGCCTGGCTTCATCGGCTGCCTGGAGCTGGCTACTCTCAACGATGATGTGATCAGCCTGTACAACTTCAAGCACGTCTATAACATCGACACCACCACATCGCCACCTTGTGCCAGGTAGGGGACAGTCCCACCGTCACTCTGTGGCTCCGGTTTGTTGCAAGTGCCAGATCTGGTGGTTCATTCCTGATTTAGCTTATGAAGATGATAGTGAGTTGCCTGTCTAGGAGGAACTCGGTGCCTTTTAACTCCTAGTTGCGTCAACAAGTTGAATTTATATATACGAGAATTGGACTCAATGATCTTTATGGGTCCCTTCCAACTTGAGATGTCCTATGATTTGCTGCTGTCTCCATTAACCATCTCACAGCCTTGCTCATGCCTTCAAAAGGGAAACTGGGGCATGGTCCAGGCTCCCACCTTCTCCCCACTGCTGGCCTGGGACAGGACTGCTCCTGACTCAAATCCTGTCACTGCAAGCAATACAACCCCAGTCAGTTATCTCCAGTGAGGGGTAAACTTGAGTGCAATCCCACCTCCAGCCAGCAAAACCTGTATGGAAGTTATCTTTCTGCTTAAAGCCACAATAGAAACTCCTCAGATAAGCAAACTGGGAAATGCAACCCTGAAAGCAGAAATGAACATCAACCACATCATCTGTTTAGCACAGACATTTTGTTCATACAACAGGCAGCAACAGTAGCATCTCCCTATGCACGAAACAGGAGAGAAAGTTGTAGCTCTCACAGGGAAGAAATGCAGGAGGTGTTGGGACCAAGCAAAAGATTGTTTCCCACGCCATTCACTCAAGGAGCACAAGCTGCTTCTCTCCAGGAGAGAGCCTGCAGGCTTCCCCTGGGCTCCCCAGCAGAGCCCATCCTTCACTAAAGGCTTTGGAGAATTCCAATGGGTTTCTGCACAAACCATGTAAACTCTTAATANAACCACTCTACAATGCCCTTTCAAGCAGTTGTAGAGAGTGATGAGATCTCCCCTCAGCCTCCTCTTCCTCAAACTAAACAATCCCAAATATGTACGTAACCTTACAATGAGGAGGTGTTGTGGGCCTGCCACTTTACAAGGATGAGCAAAGAATTTTCCTGCCCTCTACATACAACACAGGATAAAAGCACAATATAATGATGAAGGAATTGGATACACCTTCAAAGCCACACACTATTTTTCAGAAAAAATTCCCAGAAAGAATTTGAAAGTCATCAGTCTCACTGCTGCCAGGAAGAAGCAGCAGTTCAGAACAATTATTTCAAGAAACTATTTTAATTGTAAAGACTTTTAAATTTCCTCAAATTAAATATAACAAATATTATTTCTCTGCTTGTTCTTTCATAGAAATAAGTTGGCCTTCACTCAGAGCCGGGCTGTGAGCTATTTCTTTGATGGCTCTGGCTATGCCTTGGCAAGAAACATTGAGAGACGGGGAAGATTCAGCCAGGTGACTCGGTTTGACATAGAAGTTCGAACACCTACAGACAATGGATTGATCCTGCTGATGATTAATGGGGTGAGTACCAAACCCTGCCTGTACCCTTTATGCAGGAGCATAAGTTGCCCAGTCCTTACAATATCATCAAAAATCAAAGTGTCTATGTCCTTCCATTTAACTTCTGTAATGAGGAAATACTTCGTGTTTGTCTGATGGCATGTATACATTAGGAGGGAACTGGAAACAGCTCTGCGATGCCCCAGGAAGCCAAAGCCCTGAGTGGGACTCTCATCCATAGACAAAAAGGACTTCAGACTGGTCATACCCTTGTGATGACACTTTGAGAGTGACTCCAGTTAGGCCCAGTAGTTGCATCTTTATTTAAAAGTGCACAATCAAAGCAATAGGAAACTTCTGTGAAGTAACTCCCAGAAAACAACCGCTTCGTGCAGCTGCCACTTTATAACAGTGTCTCAGGGTGTACTAGAGTTAAATATTTGTTGAAGTTACTGAAAATAGTAAGTAGTTCAAATAAAAATGATTAATCCAAATCTCACTAGCTTTCCAGAAGTTTGAGGGCACTGGAAAATCTCTAAGAGTTTGAAGAAAGTAGATTCCACATGTAAATACCCTTCTTGGAGTTTTTTGTCTTTGGGCATCTCTACATCAAGCTCCCAAGTCCTATTAGATTATAACTTGGTAAAGCCACAGAAAACATTTTAGTATGTATCTGCAGCCCACAGACATACACTTCTCTAGGTACCAACAAGTACCACCACATCAAGCATTTAGAAGATAAATAAATCCTCTCTCATTAGAAGAGCTACTCTCTAGCATTTGCCTCTCCAGTAACTTCTAGAGGAGAGTGGTGGGGAACAATTTTCTCTGCATGCCACCACTCACCTTTGCTCTTAGAAGGCTTTGGATGAAGCATTTGCTGCTAAAATTTTAACAGCCTCTATCACAGATCAGTCATTTTTCTTCCATACAAAAGGGCCCAGAGGTTTGTTCAGAGATATGTGCACTCTGTGTGTTATGGTGGAAACTGTAATCAAGCTGGATGTCAGCTGTGGAAGACCATGCCTGCTCACACTTTTAGAAGACTGTGTAAGCTGGCCCATTATTCAGTTCTGCTGAAATATAAGTATGTGGAATGTAATCCCTATTTAATTTTCAAGTTTAAGCTGTTCAAAACAAACACAAGATGCAGTTTCATTTAAAAGAGCTAGATTAAAACCTACTTTTACTACTTTAAATAATGACTTCTGAAGGTGAACTCATTTGTGTCAGTGACAGCAGTTCTTGGCCTGCAGTAGTTTTTTTGACAACTATTGTTCCCATGTTTCCATTAAGCATGGGAACAACAGCATGAACACTAGGACAGAAGACAAACATTAGCATTAAAAGTATTAACCCAGATGCACAGTTGCTATAAAATGCCTTTTTTTGCTTCTTTATGTTCAGTTTTGGAACAAGACTAATTCTGTGGTACAGATCTTTATTTCAAGTACTCCCTAAAGATTTTCTAAAGTAGAGCTCTTGTTTATAAAGTTTAGGTCACCCAGNNNTTATAAAGTATAGGTCACCCAGCCACATAACAGGAGCAAAACCATGAAGCAGCAATAGTCAGGAAATACAGAAACCAAATACATGGTAAAGACACTCTATGTATTGCTCAGCCTTCAGGAAATAGATCAGGGCTGTGAAAAGATACAATCCTGAGCTATTGCAGGCATCATGAGAGAAGCTGTTAATGCAGATACATCCATTCTACCACAACATTGCTTTTAGCAGTCCAACATCATCCATTTGGGGCATGTGGTTATTACTTCGACAGTAAATAGATGTGTTTGCATTAGGAATACTTTGCTAGTAAAGAATGTTGACATTATTGTGCTACCAAATGCTATTCCTACAAGGAGACAGTTCACCAAGTCTTCAAATAAGTGCTGTTTATCAAACAACTACCTGTGTATGTGTGTATGTCTAAAGATACAAGTACACTGTAGATCTTAAAAAGTAATCCAGAAACTGTGTCAGTTTTGAAAATAAAAACACCTTATCCAGCATGCTTTTCACAGTCAGACACCCTTGTAACACCATGGTTGTTTTTTTTTTTACTTGCTTCCACAATCATAACGCTTTTCTGACTGCTGTTTTTTTTTATACAGAGTATGTTCTTCAGTCTAGAGATGCACAATGGTTTCTTGTACCTCCGCTATGACTTTGGCTTCAGCACCGGCCCTGTGCTGCTAGAGGATTCCATGAAGAAGGCTCAGATTAATGATGCTAAATTTCATGAGGTAAAGATGTAGCTACAATCAAAGCCATTTGACCACCTATCCCAGCAGCTTCAAAAAAGCAATAATTTGCTACACCACCAATGAAAGGATCAAAAGGATGAGGGGCCAGGTGTTGGTGCAGTAGAGCAGGCAGAAGAGCAGAGCACATGCAAGTCCTACCACCACTGAGAGGTGGAAAAGGAAGGCTCTCCCTGTATCCTGGTAAATCAGTGCTTGGGGGAAGACTCTGCATATTACTAGCCAAGGACAGGACAGCTCATATGGGAGAAAAAGGGTTATTGATTCAAAATGAAATTATATCCTTCAAATATACAGTTCTCCTCAACTAAAATCATGTAATTATGTGAACTTGGCCACCTTAGCTGTTATCTATTGTATTACAAAAATAATGCATTTCCCATTTCATTGGAAAGGAGAATTAATTTGGTAGCAGTCGTTTATGTACGCACAGAATTTTAGGGACTTTGGTAGATGTAAAATATCCACTTGTATTTGGTTTAAAAGAATTTGCTTCAAGCCAGTGTAACTGGGACAGTGACAGCAGCAAATCCCCCTGGTGGCTGTTTCTCGTGCCATTTACTTGATATAAATTCAAAGTCTAATTCCTGATCCACAACTACTTCTATGGTTCTGTTCAACATGTCTAAGCAGAGCACAATTAAGCTTTTTATGCCTTGACAATGAAATAAGTTTTTTAAGAAGTATGCTCCAACTTCTTGGAAAAATCAAGAAAGCACTCTGATGTTAACGGAGCTTATCTGTTTGCCGCCCTGTGGCATTTGACATGGGGTACTTATATGTGGATTTATTCATAACTGAAATATCCCGGGGTTTCAGCCATCAGAAAAATTGTGACATCAAAATAAGCTCCCTACCAGTAATTGTTGTCAGCCGCTCCCAATTTACCAACAACTTTTTTCATAAATGGGAGGAACCTTTCAAACAAAAAGATATAAAGATGCAATCAATTTTGAAAAATCACCATGGCAACTTACAAAAGATGGCATTTTGGACACTTCTAAGCACGTTTCTCTTTTCAGATTTCTATTATATATCACAATTCTAAGAAGATGATCTTGGTAGTAGACAGGCGACATATAAAAAGTGTGGACAATGAAAGAACAGCAATGCCATTCACAGACATCTACATTGGAGGAGCACCTTCTGAGATCTTGCACTCCAGGTTAGTTTAAAACTGGGATTCCATCATTATCTTCAAGTAATCTCAATATTTAAGTTACATTACATGGCTCGTGCCGGTGGGCTTACAGTAAAACATTTTTTTATGTTTTACTCAACACCTTATGTAAAACAACCCCTCAGACACTCTTCTAAGTGTCTCTCAGAGCCCTAAAGTATTGGGATTAGGCACAGGCAAATTCTGCTGAAGCTGGTCTAGTTTTAGTAAGGGTAACAGGAACTGTTGTCTTCATAAGACAAAAAGGCATTTTCAAGGAACACATGAAACGCTACTCCTCCTTGCTCTGCGAAAAGTGATCCTGGCAAAATAGCAATGCACTAGTTGAAGGACCAAAACCCTCTACCAACTGCATTTTCATATCTAAAGATGATATTTTTCCTACTGTGCACTTCAGTTCTAATCCGTCTCAGGTTCCCTCTAAACTCAAATCAGCTGGCTCTGTGTAGGCGTGGGAAGAAAAGAAAAAGTCTTGTTTTCCCATTTGACAGAAGCCAAGTTTAATCTCAGTAGACTGTGTAACTCTCATTTCCTGCTGGACCAGGGTCATGCTCTGGGAGAGCAGACGGGCTGCTTGGAAGAAGGATACGCTCTTCTGACAAGCAATATTCATTCCCGGGGTCAGATAGCAAGGCCAGTATTTTCAGAAGGGCTCCAGCTGCTGTTTCAAGTGTCACAACTGCCAACAGAAATACCACCCCTCTTTATAATAATTGTTATGTTAAAAAAAAAAAGACTCAGAAGGAAAGATCACAAATGTTGCACAATAGTTTCATAGTTTCTAGGAATTAGTGATAAACCTCCTGAAAACGTATTTTGTTGTCAGGACAGCCTTTTGAATCAATAAATAATGTCTGAAATATAAAATACTTACAGATTAAGCTTTTAAGATAGGGACAAACTTCATGGAAAGGAAAATTATGCCTTTCAGTCCCATGTAATTATTTGAACATGCAAACAAAATGGTGGGCAACGGAGAGGCAAAGTATATAATTTATCTGGCCTTTCAAATAGTTCTTTATAAAGGTCTGTCATAAGGGGCTATTAAGAAAACTAGTGGGGTGGAGAGGGAAAAGGCTGCAGTAGATTAGAAAGCAGCTGGGAAAGAAAAAATAAGACATAGTAGTAACTCTCAATTTTCAGAATATAAAGAGCCTACCGCACATGTACAAAGGATCTCTCTTAGGGCTGCTATTAAATACATTAATAATCTAGAAACAAAGCACAAAAGGATGGTGAAAATTGCTTTGGTTAATCAAGCCTAGAGAACACTGAAAAAGCCCAGAAGGACCTAGAAATCTAGGCAATTGAGCAGCTCAAGAGCAGATGAGACTTGTTCACAAATGTAAGATATAAGATGAAGCACATAAATTATGCCCACAGTTTTCTGACCGAACTGTGGTTATTCTGCAAAACACTGGAAGGTACTGTCATTGCAGGAAAAAATAGCATCTCATTAAACAAGTTGTATCAGAAAAAATCCATATGCATGGTAAAAATAAGATCAATTATAATATTGAAGGATATATGCAGAAATTATTTAAGCAGAGTTACACCTTTGGCTTTGAGATTGTGTTCAGCTTTGGTTCTCGTGACAAGGTAGAAAGCAAAAAGCATGGTCCAAATGTGGTGACATCGTTCCATTTTCATCAAGAGCAATAGTCGGTATTAGAATTATTCTCTCTAGGACTACTACTCTCTACTGCTGATATTTATGCTTCCGTTTTCCAGACAGACCTACATTTAACTGACACTGGGGGGCAGCAGCAGGGGGGAACTAGCTCTAGACTTAGGAGTTTAATATTCTTTCAAAGCAGTGTATTTTCATTCACTTCAACAGCACTTTCCTCTGTCAATTGCTTTTTTTCACAAATATATCTGGAATTATGCTATCTGGAACTCTATGTTACTTTTCTCCCACCTCAGTCACTATATAAAGCAGAAAGCCAAGAGGAGGTAGGAGCACTGGGCACTGGAATCTGTTAAGAAACAAACTCAGAAGGCTTTCTTTAGGTTAGTCTATTTTCTGTAGTTCCTGTGGCTCCTGTAAAATGTTGTTAATTTAATGGCATTTAACAGAAAAGCATATTTGTGGCATCCAGACAGTCGCCCAGTCAATCTGAGTAGAGCTGGTTGATTGATAGCCCCGACTTTGATCCAAATCCCAGTGAGGATGGCAGGAACTTTCATGTTGATTTTGCCTTCCTGTCTGTAGTTCCGAGGAGCAGATTAAACCCCTGCAGATTAAGCTCGTGGTGATTTCAGACATGTACATGTACATCTGCAGTATTTCACCTGATGGTCCATTTTTGCCAATGTAGAAAAATAAGCATTTCCAGAGTCTGATTCACCCTGTCATGTTTCCAATGTCTGCCTTAACAATGAGATACCTCATAGACAGCTAGCACAGAAGCAGATATCCACACTGTCAGTATCATCTCCTGTGAGGTGAGAAAAATCCCACTACTTAAGGCACATCCTGTTGAAAGAACAAAGACTGTTTACAGGTAGCCGGGTCAAAACTCCGGATTTCACATTCACTCCTTCAGGGTATTTGTTTCCTAGTTACCTCCTGCACTGGTATCCAGTACATCCCATGTCATTTCCTTGCCCTGTTACACACCCTCTGTGATTTTAGGAGAAATCTTCTTCTTCAGGTACCCTGAGTACTGTGGGGATAAATTCAATTGTATTTGCCCTGTGCCATGATGCTGTGATATCTTGGTTAGGGGTGGAGTTGAAAAATTTAGAGCAGTGAGTAGGAGCAGTTGGGATACACTGCTGTGCTGCCCACCTCAAATCTGACAGAAAAAGGATCCTGGGAGCCCACCTACTGCTCTCATTTAGTTATATAAACTCACTCATCAGCAAGCAGAATTTACTCTTACTTTCCTGACCTCTGTTACTATTTTTTATTAAGAAATAAAGATCCATTTGCTTCCAAAGGCAAGAATGGAGCTTGCTAGTAAAAGCAAGACAAAAAAACTAAAGCAGAACTTTTCTAAAATGATAAGAAAATTGAAATAGAAATCCATTGTTTTTCACTCCAAGTGGGTAGAAATACAATTTAAAATAAGTCTTTCATTTCAGCAGCTATTTTGATCTTTTTAAAGTTCCACTATATGGATCTCCTCTCTGAACTCTCATCTGTTTCTCCCCATAACACGTATTACATCTTGTGCATCTTGACATTTTAAAACACATAATGTCCTTAATTAGTTGTTTTATATAAAGATGCAGGAATTGTGCAATAGTGAGGCAAATGATCGAGGCTCTTCCAAGTTTTTTAGAGCACCTTAGCAATAAAAGTCTGTTCAGACAGGCAAGGCCTATCTAACTGCATTTTGTTTGGCCTTACTTTCCAACAGCATTAGCTCACATCTGGCAGGAAGTATCGGCTTTAAAGGCTGCATGAAGGGTTTCCAGTTCCAAAAGAAGGATTTCAACCTGTTAGAAGAGCCAGGAACCCTGGGAATCAGCTATGGGTGCCCAGAGGATTCGCTGGTAAGCATAACAGCATTTGTGAGATAACAGCAAAATTTTGGCAATGGATACAGCTGTGAGCTCGAGTTTTACTCCAAACAATAGAAAGAAAGACTTCAGCCAAGGAAACGACAATGCACTCATTGACTGGCGGGGGGGGGGGGGCTG